>CATIWK010117238.1:0-14253 GCA_949634005.1 Mallotus japonicus
CCTTAGAATGAATTAACTATTCAAGTAATTATCATAATATAAAATGATAATGAAAAATGCCTCTTTATTAATAAAATGATAAAGTCAAAACATGGTCATACATGATTGACCTAGTGCATATCACTAACATCTACAAGATGCATCCATTTTTAAAAATTATCAGTGAGCATCTGTAGGATGCAATCATTTTCAAATTTATTAGTGAGCATCTATGGAATGCAGCTAATTCCAAAGTTATCAGTAAGCATCTCTAGGAAGCAGTTGATTTCAAAATCATCGGTCAGCATTCTTGAGATGCAACAATTTTTAGAAAATATCAGTGAGCATCTATGGAATGCAACCATTTTCAAAGTTATCAATGAGCATCTCTAGGATGCAGTTAATTTTAAAGTTATCACTGAGAATCTCTAGAATGCAGCTGATTTCAAAATCATCAGTGAGCATCTATGAGATGCATCCATTTTGAAAAATTATCGGTGAGCATCTCTAGGATGTAATCATTTTTAAAGTTATTAGTGAGAATCTGTGGGATGCAGTTGATTTCAAAGTTATCATTGGGCATCTCTCAGATGTAATTAATTTCAAAATCATCAGTGAACATCTACATAATGCACCATTTTTAAAAAATATCAGTGAGCATCTATGGAATGCAGCCATTTTCAAAGTTATTAGTGAGCATCTCTAGGATGCAGCTGATTTCAGAATCATCGGCAAGCATCTATGGGATACAGCCATTTTCAAAGTTATTAATGAGCATCTCTGGGATGCAATTGATTTTAAAACATCAGTTAGCATCTATGGGATGCAGCCATTTTCAAAAATTATTGGTGAGCATCTGTGGGATGCAACCATTTTCGAAAGTCATTTGTGAGCATCTGTGCAGTATTTAAGTTTAAGCGTATGAAGAAGGTTTCATACTGCAATATGTACAGGAATGTGTCATTGCACAGTTTAGAGAGTCCAAGACTCATTAATAAGTGTTATAGATAGAAGCTCCATAACACGCGAAGTAAGAATTCCTAAACTCTAATTTAAAATTGAGTTTTAATGAAGTTTTGCCACATTTTGTTGCATAAACTGCGACAAAGGGGGCAACTATAAACACTCAATTTTAGGATAGCCTATACATGATTGCTACCGAAGACTTGATGATGAAAAATGATTATAAAATTAGATTAATTGAATCTGATTTATGATTTTTGGACTAAACTGAAACATTTTTTGGGACTTGTTTTAAAATTTTATTTTTATTAATAATAAAAACAATATAAAACAAAAAATAAAAATGGAATTTTTATATCAATTCTGATAAAAAAACTATGTAAATTTTCAATCGGAATTGTATAATTCCGATCTAAATTTTGAGATAAAAAATGACTCAGATTGGAATTATGTCAACGGAATTGTGCTGATTTTAATTGGAACTAACACAATAACTATCAGAATTGAATTTATTTATTTATTATTTTTATTTTATTTTATTTTATCTCCATTAATCTGATTAAATTGATATGATAATAGTTAATTATCTTTTAATTTTGAATTATCTAATCAAGTTATTAGATAATTTTTAAGGATAATTTTAATTTAATTTTTCTTTTTATTTGATTACTTCTATAAATAGGGTAGGTTTTTCTGAAGAAAGGGAGGATATCGAGAGATTAGTCTGACTTATATTTACGTGCTTTTTTGTTATTTCATTTTTCTTTGAATCAGAAGACTTTATTTAGATACCAAAACTCTGTAAAATCATATCCAACAAAATCTAAGCCATAACTATAAATGAACAGTGAATATAACATTCTGAGGGAAATCTTAGCACCCATCCATCACTCTATTCTCTTTTCTTTTCCTATTTTAATTTTTTGTTTATTATTTTGAATTAATACGTACTTTTTTCATTCATTAGTTTTTGTTCTGTGGACGGAGTCGCATGAACATGTGGATGTGGGGAGAAAAACTATATCATAACCTAAAACGTAAAGACAGAAAGACCTCTGAATAACTAAGTTTTGATTTTTTTTCATTTTTCTTTGACAATTCCGGTCGGAACTATATAATTTCGATCTGAAGTGTAGATTGCATTATTCATTATTTTGTTTTTGTTTGTTTTATTAGGATTTTATGTTGCTTATTTGTTCATTCTTTATGTTTGTTTTCTTTTTTTTTATTTGTATTTTAGTTTGTAGTTTATGTTTTATATTTCATTTTATTTTATAATTTTATTGTAACTGCCCCAATAGTCGAAAATAGTGAAATTATTTAATTTATATTTTTTATGTTTTTAATCAATTAGTAAATTAGGTTACTTTGGTAAAATAATAAAATCAATGGCTTTAGACATTTTTAATTAGGGTTTTTTTATTATAATTAATTAGATTTAGGGTTTTAATTGATTAGGATTAATTTTAGGCCCATAATTTAATTATGATTAATAAATTAATTTTAGGCCCATAATTGATTATATTTACATTAGATTGAATTTAGGCCCATATAAAAATAAAAAAAAATGGTAGAAATAAACCCATTAATTTAAAGCCTATTCATAACTTGTAGACTTAGACTCATTTAGGGAATAAGGACATGTTAAGGGAGAGGGAAGAAGAATACATAGAAGCTTGTGGAAGAGAACAGAAGAGAACAGGAAGAAGACACAGACATTGAACAAGAATGGAACGAAATTTTTGTACATGCAGTGAGCAGCGCATCACCAAAACTTCATGGACTTGTGCAAATCCTGGAAGAAAATTTTGATCTTCCAAAGATCATTCATGCAACAGGACTTTTGAATGGATCGAGGATCCATTATGTGAAAGGTCAAGTAGAATCATTTTCGGCCTTCTCGAAAGCAAATCAAAGCTAGAGATGCAAATAGAGAGAAGCAAAAATAAAGAAAGAGTTTTATGGGTAGTGATAGTTATGTTGGTCATTATGATGATTTTAAATTATAAATAGTTAGGTTTAGAGTTGAAATTTTAAGTGATTTATGCTATTGAAATCACTTTAACTAAGACTATGGGAAGTTAGAAATTCAGTATGATTAGTGAATAGGCAGTAAGAAATAGGTTAGGATTATGGTTTTGATGCTGGTCATTTGATTGGCATTCGAATATTATTGAAAAATAGAGAAAACATTCTAGAAATGGCATGCTTATGATTATTATGTGTAACGAGTGTTCATTATTTAATTTTTAATATATCTATTGTTCGATCACTATTGTAAAGTGCTTTATGAAAAATTTTTTGTTAATGAGGCATAAAAATTTTACTTCTCCATTCTGAAAATTTTTTTGTTGATGAGGCATTTATTCAGAAGAGTATACTATATTAAGCCTAAGATCATAAATAAGTTAATCCTATTACCAAAAATTTGAACTAAGTTAAGCACAATACCTACAGTTGATTGGTAGTGATAAAGTGTTTTCCACCTTTATTGGAACATTCTTGCCTTTGACTCATAAAGCTTGGTTGGGGTCATTGCCTAACCTTAGGTTTCCACCTACGCTTACAACTCGTTCTACATTTGTTTTAGGCTGTATTAATAACACACTATGTTATAATCAATCAACACCCCATAAATTTTAATTGTAGTAAATTGTAGCAAATTAAAAGCATATAAACATACATTAAGCATTATTGAAGAAGTGACAGGGTCTGTAAACACCCTATAACCTCTAGGGGTTTGTGATGAAAAGCCAAATGGTGGTGGATTCCAATGTCTCAAGCCACCAGGTTATGTAGCAGAAGCATATATAGTGTGCCTTTTTCTTTGGTAAGCTATTTCATAATCCTTAGTAATTGATTCACCAAATACTGCTGAACTCAAACTATCAAGTCCTTCTTTTCCTACATTAATCACCTCAAGTTTCATATTATTGCCAACCACCATAAGTAATAAAATTGCTTATTTTACATGTTGTTCTTGCAAAGGGTGTTCGCTAGCCAAAGATGCATGAATTTCTTTTCTTTTCCTACCAACAGTCTAAAAATACAAAAATTTTACATATCACTTAAGCACAATTGAATCATATGCATTCAAAATCAAATAAAATTTTATTTTATTATCAGAGATGCTCACTGCAATCTTTGTTTGCCTTGATGAACTTGTATCAATGTACTTCTTTTGAGCTCCAATGTATTCAGCGGTATTGGAAGGTGTAATACCTTCATTATCATCAACTTATCCCCCTGCAGCATTAGCATCAATAGGTTCACCTGCAGTGGCAGATTCTGGACCCCCTTCATTTGCAACATCTGGTCCATGAATTGCATCTTGTCTTTGATTTTTCATTTGAGGGTAGGTTTGTTTATTATGGCCCTGTTGACTTAACAGATCATTTTTTTCCTTTTTCTCGATATCTTGTAGCTATAGATTATAAACAGGGAACCTACTTTTAATCCTTACAGCATGGTCTGCATCTAAATCATCATATGTGCTAACACAACTACAATCTCCATTTGAATCAAAATCTTCATTATTATTATCTCCCACTTCAATATATCTCCATTATGCAAACCTTTTTCTAACATTTTCTGTTGCTGCAGCTGCTGCTTCTTGACTCTACAAATGCTCTTATACAACTGTTTTTGATCGAGATTGATTGGTCCACTATCACTGTTGCCTACACCAATAAAAGATCTTTGTCCTCCACCAGCTGCATTTCTCAATACTGCCCTTGCACTTAGTAGCTCTTCATCATCCAAATCTAACAAACCTTCACACTTAACAAGTAGATATGGATCTTCATCAATATCATCCCTATCCACATCTCTTTGTTCAGCCTCAACAGCTTCCTCACCAGCAGCAATCAGATCACCCTATGCTTCTTCCTCACCAGCAGCATTCCACTCACTGACATTGGGCTCCTCACCACATGCTTCTTCCTCACCACCACCATTCAGCTCCTCCCCTTTGAGAACCTCTTCTTTTATTTGACTAAGAACATCATCATTCAAATACTCATTAATATTAATTGAAGGCACAAAACTCAATATAGCTTCTACTTCTTCAACTAAAAATGGCTGGGTGACACCAACAACATCTTCATGATCTGTGCCTCTCTCATCAACATTTACTTCTGCATTTAATACCTCACTAACCAAGACATTAGACCTCTCTACCTGTTGTCCATCACTCACCCTTACATCAAACACTCTAGGGTCTGTTAGATCACAATTTGTATTTTCTTCCCACATTTTCCTCTTCTCTACCACTAACCTTGTGCTCTACATACAACTATATTATGTGCCTTTCTCTTAGTATTTCAACAAAGGTAGACAAAGACCCCTTATACAAAAGTAGCAGGCCATGTGTTAGGGACACGTTGGGTTTCCTAAAATGTATCTTAACAATGTCCTTATTACCTATTTTATCCTTCAATATACTTTTTATACCATCATTTACAGCATCAAAAGAGTGAATCTTGTCCACATTAACTTTAAAGGGGGACCTTTTTTCCTCCCACATAACTCTTTTCAAGAGTACTTTTTTCACTTACAAATGCACCATCATAAAATATGTCAAAAATATTGATCCCTAGGTTGTAATAGGTATAAAAAATTCAAATTATTAAAATGATGACTATTTCCAACATTATAAAATTTAGAAGGTTTTGATTCACACATGCAAAAACACTAATAACAGTCAAAACAACATCATTGATACAAGTAAAATGCATTTTTTTGTTGTTATGCAAACTGAAGGAAAAAAATGACACTTGTCTAAGCTTTGAAATGAAGAACAGAGCAACAAATTGAAACATAATGTCTAAGTTGCGTACCTTTTCAATAAAGAACAAATGCATTTGCTTTTCAATCTCAATCTAAAACGTCAAATGTAGATGAAGCTAATTGCTGAAGCTAAAAGATAAGTTCAACGGTTATGTTTTATTTCACTCTCATTTAATTTCTTTTAAGGAACCCTAAGACTTAAGCTGAATCTAAATTGTTTTTGTCCTCAGCTTGGACTTTGGATAATTTTGTCTTTTTTACTTACACTTTTAGAGGCTACATTAGTAATTTCATTAATATACATTGAGGTGGTGATCTCTTTTTCAAATTATGGGCCCCATACTTGCACACTCATTAGTCAAACCACCAATGGCTGGAGCAAAGCACATGTCTGAGTCTATATTAATGAGTTCATGCACCTTATTACAAAAAAAAATCACAAAAAAATAAAAATTAAAAAGTATAGACACCATTTATGCAATTTTTCCTTTTTAGAATAATTAAAACTTGTAGATTTAGGCCTGCTAATTAAAAGCCCATTCATAATAAGTAGATTTAGCCCACTTAACTAACATCAATGTGGACTAGGATTAGTTTTAGGGGTTAAATGTTTAAATGATTGCATTTTTATATGCTTTTTCATGTGATTAGTGCCTTGTTGTATTGCTACTAATTTGGGTTCAATGAAATTGCAAGTAATTAGAAGAATAGACTTTTGATTAACAAGATAAATTTAAAGAACATGAAACTAAAAGAAGTTGGTATTCTGTACCCAGAATTCTCTCGATGCAATGCTAACTCTCTTTTAAGGAATCGAGTCACCACCACTTTTAAAAGTTGTCCCACACATTACCCTGAGTGGCAATTCCTTATCTCTATTCCATAAATTTGTGATAGTTATGTGTTCCCTGAGCCCTGAACTCAAACAATATCGTGATTGCAAGAAATTTGGGTGAGCGCTAAACCCTGCTGCCTATAAATAGGATGGGATGGATCTGTATTATTTTTTTTAATTTCGTAAAATGAATTATATGTAAGATCTTTTCAATATCATATTACATTAATATATCCTATAAGTATGAAAAACAAATGGTTATTTAATACTTTATTAAATGAGGAGTTTAGATTTCTTAAATATTTTTTTAAAAAAATTTTATATTGAAATGTTTTCAATTTTTTTGAGAGCAATTTTGCTCATCATTATGAATGTTAGGAGCAAAAGTTGTATCTTTATCTAATATATTTTTTATACATATTAGAAATAGTGAATCTCACTAACAGTAAGAATAAATACCATTTATAAGATGGGTAGTAAAAATTTATTTACAATGAAATTCTATTTTTATTTGAAAATTAAATAAATTCTTTTAGTGAAATTATACTGAATACTATGTAAGCAAACAATTCAATTTCAACCCTTAATATCAATGAATATATACTCTACGATAGAATAATTAAATAAATCTATAAATTATTTAGCAAATAAATAGTGGAGCTATAATGCTTTGACAATTAAAATTAAATGTGAAACTTTGTATCTAATTAACAAAATTAATATTATTTTATTCTCCTAAAATGTATAATGCAATCCAAGGTATCAAATTTTTTGTGCTATTATCACAAATAACATAAAACCTTAAAAAAAATAGTTAAACACGCACTGACTTTTTTTCTTTCAAAACTTTGTCAGACAAAATTCTTTCAGTTTTGGATCTTTTCATTTTTCCATCTTCTGTTCACTTCTTTTTCTCCTTTCACCATTTTTTCATGTCTTTTTCTCCTTCTTCAAATGCTCACCACATTCAAACGCTCACTGTCTTCCTTTTCTCTTTAATTTTTTTAATCAATTTATCAAAATCTTCTCCAATCAATCAAAATCTTCATTCTTTTCCACGGCTATTTTTGGGGGCGGTTCTTAGTGGTAGTGATCGATTTCTCTTTTTTCTACTATTTTTGAGTTTTTTTTTATAATATGGGCATCATTAAGGTCGTTGTTAAAAATGGCAGCAACGGTGACTGCTACGGATCTCTCCTTTTTTAAGTTTTTTGTATGAGTTTCTGCTAGGCTAATTTTTTAAAAAAAATGAGCTAGTTGAGATTATTGTGTCTTCCGATTTTGTAAATTTTCAATTTCATGTTTAATAATGCTTACTCTCTCTATATCTGTAGAAAATGTTTGAAAAAATACAAAAAATGACAATTGAAATGGCAAACAATAATTGAAAAGAACAAAAAATAAAAAACAACGAACATCTAAATTTTTTGTACAATTTTACACAAATCAACAACAATAAATAGTTCTTAAATCACATTTTTATTAATAGACAATCTTTCTTACAATCTCCTATGATCGTGTGTTCAATCTCGAATCTAACCCTGATCTTTTTTTTTTTATGGTATGGGCATCGACAATGGGTCTCTCTTTTTTTTGCTTTTTTGAGATTTTTTTTAATTATTTGGGCATCGTTTCTTTATTCTTCTTCTTCATTGTTTTCTTAAAAAAAATGAGTTGATGTTGAGTTTGTGCTATTTGAAAAAAAAAATGAGATGGTTGAACTTAGTGTATCTTCCATTTTTGTAACTTTTTAATTTCTTACTTAATAATGCTCACGTTCTCTGTATTTAAAAAAAATGAAGAAGATGTCACACTTTCTTCCATTTTGAGTGAAATTTTATTTTCATATTGATACCCCACAGGTATATTCCTATTTAATTAATACTTTATTTTCCCTAAGTAAGTGGTTACTTGTAGAACAATGATGCCCAAACTAAATAGGAAAAGGAATCCCTCATCAGGAAGAGTCCTGGATTAGGAAGGATACTTCTCAAATATGAGAGAATCCTATATACAAGAGGAATCTCATTCCTCTTAGGTTTGCATATCTCATTCTCTATAAATACTCCTCACCTCTTCCCTCATAATTCATTATATTCTTTTAAGCTCTTACTCTCTCTTTTTATCTCTCTAGATTCTCTCTCTACTTTCTCTGACTTAAGCATCGGAGGGTTTGTGGGGGCAACCCCCACATCTCACTTTGCCTCTTTGTTGATTGCTTGACTACAAGACTCGGAGGTTCTAGAAATCAAGTTATCAAGTGGCACCGTCTGTGGGAATCTCTCGAGTCAAAGCCATTACCATCTACCGAGCAAAGCAATTCATACCATGACGTCCAGTCCACCTCCAGCCATAAATACACAAATCAATCCACCAGCTACTGCCCTAGAAACTCAAATTAATCCTCTAACCACAGCCTTAGAAACTCTTACTAACCCATCAACCCCTGTTATCCCATTTGATCCAACAATTGTTACTCAACATGTTGGACCATCATCATAAAATCCCTTCAATACACCGCTCAGCATTGCTCAGAATTGGCTAACCCCTGGAATAGCTTTCCCTTATTATACTCCATTCCAGCATACCAGCAGATCTATTCCTTACATACCTTTCCCTAGCTTACTAGGAACTCCTATCACAAACACCCCAGACCTAAACACTGTAACCCAAACACTCAACCTACCTTCATCAGACAAACAAGCAATGATCAAAAGCATTCAAGCTCAAATGGTGCTAATGCAACAGTAGTTGAATGCCTGATTCAAGACAATAATCCCAGAGTAGCCAATCCAAAAAATAACATAGCCATACCACCGGTGGCAACACAGAATGTGCCCGGCGAAAACAGAGAAGCCCGGAAAAATCCGGAAGGAGAATCTAGTACTAGTATTTCAGCTCTAAACGATTCACAGATAGCTCAAAAGGTTAAGCAAGTGATTCAAAAAGCTCGGACTGGGCTAAGGAAGGAGGATGAATGCGTTCTAGAAGGAATAACACCTTTCGTAAGCAGGATTAATAAAACAGAAATCCCATCCAAGTTCAAACTGCCTCAGCTGGAGCAGTATGATGGTACCGGAGATTTAGTTAATCATGTGTCATCATTTAGAATGAAAATGATGCTCCAGAATGTCAATGACGGGATTTTATGTCGAGTCTTCCCTAGTACCCTTACCAAAATTGTGCAAACATAGTTTCACCAGCTTTCAAAGAATTCTATTTCATCTTTTGAGGAATTAGTTGAGAAGTTCAAAACTTGGTTTATCACCAACGTTCCTCCTGCTAAAAGCATCCACGATCTCCGAATATGCAGACAGGAAATTAATGAAACATTAAGAAACTACCTGGACAGGTTCAACAAGGTGGCGATACAGATTGAAAACTTAAGTGATGAGGTGGCTATAGAAGCACTGGAGAATGGAACTCTGTTAGGAAAGCTCAAAGACAAGATTCTGACAAAAGAGCCACACACCTTCTCAAAGGTAATGTCTATGGCCACAAAGTTGATCAAAATGGATGAGGATAGAAGACTAAGAAGGGATGATGAGAAACCACCTTTCAAGAAAAATGAAAAAGTGGATACAAGATGGCCTACGGTTCCTCAAAATAACTTCAGAAACACAACAGAGGGCTATAGAAGGGAAACTGAAAGATTTACACCCTTAAACGCCAACAGGTCACGAATTCTCAGGTGGATCAGATAAAACAGAGTAGGTATAACTCCAGCCAGAAGATTGAGTCCTTCCAAGAGAGGAATTCCAGAACATAGGAAGTATTGTCAATATCACCGAGATTTCGGACATAAAATAGACTCATACCGAGAACTTACGTTTGTAATTGAAGAACTGATAAAAAATGGGAAGCTCAGAAGATTCACCAGAAATGGAGATTCTAATGATAGGGAGGATGATAAACAAGAAGCAAAGAAAGCTCGGAATGAAGTAGCAGGTGTCATCAATATGATTGTTGGAGGAGAGACACCTACTGACAAGAGGCTCAAGAGACCTTGGAAGGAAGGCCGAGTTTATAACCAAAAGCCTACCATCACCTTTAGACCTGATGATGGGAAGCATGTTCAGCATCCTCATAATGATGCCTTGGTCATAAGTGCATATATCCAGAATTATCTAGTTAAAAGACCCCTGATTGATGATGGGAGTGCAGTCAACGCGCTTTCATAGAACGCTTACAAAGCAATGGAAGGATCAGTCACTGACCTAAAACTTATTAAAAACCCCATTACGAGCTTCTGTAGAGGAACAACACAACCAATAGGAGTGGTGGAATTGGCAATAGAGTTTGAAAATCGAGAAATCAGAGACACAAAAGCGACCAAGTCACTATTTAATATAGTAGATCTTCCGCTCACCTACAATGGGATCATCGGAAGACCTATCTTATATGAGATTGATGCAACCACAAACGTTAGAAGACTAACCATGAAGATCCCATTAGAGGACCGAGTAATAACAATCCTCGAAGATCAATCACTGGCCAAGCAATGTTATCAACTAGCTGTCAAACCTCAGACAAAAGCATTCCCCTTGGAGTCACTAGATACAGAAAAGCAAGGTGTTAATCCAGAGCCAGTTGATCAAGTCCAAACACTATAGATAGCTAAAGGCAAGACAGTCAGAATTGATGGTGAACTTGACAAGGGGATCAAAAAGGGAATAAGTGACGTCCTAAGCAAACACTCAAGCAGCTTTGCTTCACAAGCATCCGAGATTATGGGAGTAGATCCTCGGGTTGCCTCACATAGCTTGAACATCAATCCCAGAGTCAAACCTGTGATACAGAAGAAAAGACAATTTGCCTATGATTGCTAAAGAAATGAAGAAGTTACTAAATGTCGGGTTTATCAGGGAAGTTATACACCCAGAATGGGTAGCTAATGTAGTACTGGTCAAGAAAGCTAACGGGAAGTATCGAATGTGCATTGACTACACAGATCTTAACAAAGCTTACCCTAAAGATAGCTATCCATTGCCAACAATTGATCAGTTAGTAGATTCGATAGTCTATCACAACTTGTATAGTTTCATTGATGCTACTCAGGGATACCACTAGATTCCAATGAAAAAGGAAGATAACGAGAAAACATCCTTTATTACTCATGAGGGACTTTACTGTTACAAAGTTATGCCTTTTGGGCTAAAGAATGCTGGGGCAACCTATCAAAGGCTAATGAACCATATTTTTCAAGACCAAATTAGGCAGAATGTGGAAGTATATATGGATGATATCATCGTCAAAAGCCAACAAGCAGAAGAACATGCTGAGGAACTTGAGCAAATCCTTCATATTCTCGATCAGTACCGGATCAAGCTAAACCCAGACAAGTGTGTCTTTGAAGTAAAGGTAGGCAAGTTCTTGGGATTCATGATTTCACACAGAGGAATTAAAGTAAACCCAGATAAGACAGAAGCCATTCTCAACATGAAAGCTCCTAAAACACTGAATGAACTCCAAAAGCTTAACGGTATAATTACGGCCCTTGAAAGGTTCATTTCATGCTCAACTAAAAAGTGTTCACCTCTGTTCCGAGCCTTGAAAAATTCCAGGAAATTTGAATGGAATGAAGAGTGCCAGACAGCATTTGAAGAGATCAAGAGGTTTCTATCCTCACCTCCGTTGCTCAGTAGACCAATTTCATAGGAGATTCTATATCTATACCTCTCTATTGGACATAAGTCAATTACCTCAGTATTGGTTAGAGAAGAAGGAAGCCAGCAAAGCCCATTATACTACGTCAGCAAAATTCTCAAAGGCTCGGAAGTCCGGTATCCCAAATTGGATAAACTCATAATGATGGTTGTCCATACATCCAGAAAGCTCAGACAATACTTTCAAGCTCATTCAGTTATGGTCAGAACAAACTTTCCCTTGAGGAAAATTCTCTAGAGGCCTGAAACCTCAGGACGCCTTGTCCAATGGTCAGTTCAACTGGGTGAATTTGATATCAGTTACGAGCCTCGTCAGCAGATAAAAGCTCAGGCATTGGCATATTTTGTCCAAGAGATAACGGTAGAAGAGGCAGCCCCCGGTATCTTACCTAGAATGGAAGCTATATATTGATGAAGCATCAGGAGCTCAAGGATCAAGAGTCGGCGTTATTCTCATTTGACTAGGCAAGCTCATAATCAAATATGCAGTCCAGATCAAATACAACTCCACAAACAACGCAGCCGAGTATGAAGCATTAGTCACAGGACTCAAGTTAACAATTGAAGTCAGAGCTGAGCATCTCAAAATCTACTCTAACTCTCAATTAATGGTTAACCAAGTCAAGGGCACATACTAAGTCAAAGAGCCAAGCATGATTAAGTATGTGGAGAAAGCCAGACAGCTCCTAAAGAAGCTAAAGCAGGAAGGGGGACAATGGGAACTATTACAAATTCCCAGAAGTAAGAATGCAAAAGTAGATCTCTTGACCAAATCTACATCAGAAAACAACCAATTATATTGCGAGCTTAAGTTAACTGAGCAACTTACTAAGCCAAGCATCGAAGAGACAGAGGTGCTAAATACTCAGGAGGTAGCTTAATGGATGAGGCTAATCATCCAATACCTGGAATAAGGAATTTTGCTAGAAAGTAAGCTCAAAGCCCGAAAAATGAAGATCAGAGCTGCACACTACTTGATGTACAATGGGGAGCTTTACAGAAGGTCATTATCTCACCCCTGGTCAAAATATGTATCCCCAGAAAAAGGTAATTACGTATTCCGAGAAATCCATAAAGGGATATGCAGAGCTCATGAAGCTCAAAGTTCGCTAGTCCAGAAGGCATTATTGCAATGCTACTACTGGCCAAACATGACCAAAGATACGCTATAGCTTGTTCAAAAATGTTCTAAGTGCCAACAGTTTGCTCGCCTGACTCATAAGCCTTCCAATGCTCAGCATCCGAATGGAAGCCCACGGCCTGTTTAGGGAATGGACATCTTAGGTCCATTCCCAGTCTCAACATCTCAGAAGAAATTCTTAATTGTAGCCATTGATCACTTCACTAAGTGGGTAGAAGTGGAAGTAGTCCCAACCATCACAGAAGCTCGGATCCAGCACTTCTTTTGGAAAGAAATAATCTACAAGTTTGGCATACCCCATACTTTGATCACAGATAATGGAAAACAGTTTGACAATGAGAAGTTCAAAAGATTCTGCTTAGATCTGGGCATCAAGCTCAGATTCACATCAGTAGCCCATCCACAAACTAATGGGCAGACAAAGGTTACTAATAGAATCATTATGCAAGGCCTTAAGAAAAGGCTAGATGAGAAGAAAGGAAATTGGGTGGAAGAACTCAATAATGTCATCTGGGCATATAGAACTACACCCAGAAATGCAATAGGAGAAACACCCTTCAGATTGACATATGGGATGGACGCAGTAATACCAGTAGAGATCGGATCAGCAAGTTACCGAGTCATTGGAGAATTAGACACATACATTAATAATCTGAATGCTCGGATATGCTTGGATTTGCTTAAAGAATAAAGGGAGCAAGCATCCATTGTTTCAGAAGCCCAAAAATTGAGAATCGCTGGATATCACAATAAGCATGTCCAACCCAAAAAATTCAAAGTTGGAGACCTAGTGTTAAGAAGGGCGGATATTGGCAAAGGAAGCTCTAGAACAGGCAAACTTGGACCAAACTGGGAAGGACCTTATCAAATCACTGAGAAAA
>CATIWK010117257.1:0-18805 GCA_949634005.1 Mallotus japonicus
AAAATTGGATATTTTTGTCATTTACTAATAAAAGTAAAATTAAATTAATTAAAATATAATTTTAACTTAATATATAATTTTAATTTGATAGAAAGTCTATTTCCTATTTTAATTAGGTTAACTTCTATTTTATCTCTAATAAAAATTAAATTAACTAAAATATAATTTTAATTTAATTGAAAGTATGTTTCCTATTTTAATTAGGTTAACTTCTATTTTATCTCTAACAAAATTAAATTAATTAAAGTGTAATTCTAATTTAATTGAAAGTATATTTCCTATTCTAATTAGGTTAATTTCTATTTTATCTCTAATAAAAATGAAATTAATTAACATACAATTCTAATTTAATTGAAAGTATGTTTTCTATTTTAATTATGTTAATTTCTATTTTATCTCTAAAAAAATTAAATTAATTAAAATTTTAATTTTGTTAAAAATATATATTTTGATGTTTTTATAAAATTTAACAAAAAATAGTTAAAATTAAATTAATTAATATTTATCATTTAATTATTAGTTTAACTTAAAAAATTATATTAAATCAATTTTTGTGTAAATAAAAGTATTAATACTAAAATATTAAAAAAATAAAGTGTCATAGCTCAAATAAAAAATTTACTAAATTGTAGTAAATTATAAATTTAATGGGATTGTAATATTTAAATTGTTATATAAAGAAAATATAACTTTTATTATTTTTAAATTTTTTGTTAACAAATAACTAATGATTTTTTTTAATTATCTTATGATTAATTATGACCATAATATTTTTTTTATTATATGGAATCAGTTCTAGAGTTGAGAAAAATTAATTATAAAAAATATTGAAGTAATATCATATAATTATTTAAATAAAAGATTTATAAAAATTGTAATGAATTATAATTATATTAAATTAATATTAAATTTTTATATAAATAAGTAATATTGTTATTATTTTTAAAACTTTTATTTAATAATAATAATATTATTATTATTATTATTATTATTATGTTTAATTATTTATTTATTTACTATATATACTACAAATCAAATAAATTTTTTATTTACGTGTGAAATACGTAGCTGTTTACTAGTATAGTATATATATATATATATGAGGTGTACCAGTTTGGGTCCTAGCAAAATGAGACAAAGGCCGAACAAAAAGAAGAGAAGAGAGGATGTTAGGTGGTAGAGGTAAGCGCTGAGCTACCCATTAAGCATTTAAGTGCACATTAAGCGTGTTTGGTGGTTAGCAAATAGCAATTGAACATGACCACTAACCAGTCTTCCAACAATGTGGCCGGTATGTGTTAATTGCTTTTATATTATATTTATCCTTATTTTGATTCAATTTTATTAAAAATTTATTTTATTTTAAATAAATTTTATTTAAAATTTATTTACCAATGAATTTTAAATCCATTTGAACCAAACACATTTTATTAATAAAAATGATTTAATGTTAAGCAATTTTACAAATTTAAGAAGTTAGAATTAGAAATAAATTTTAAAAAATTTTAATTTAAATCAAATACACTCATTTAAATTTGTAAATAAATTACATAAATTTTTTTGAAATTCATTTAAACTAAATACAGTCATATAGAAAATTAGAAAATGTATATTTTCAATTCTTATGGTTATGAAAAAATTAATTTTTCATTTTTTTTGATATTTAAGCATTTTATGTTTCATACTTTTTATATTTTGATATTTTATTAATTAATATTATCATTATTTTATATAATAAAATTTTAATACAATATTAGATTTTAATAATAAAATTAAAGTTTATATAATTTTATTAGTAATCTAACTTCTTGGTTTAAATATATTATAGATTTATTTCAAAATTGATTTCTTTTTCATAATGAACTTAAAAGTATTCTAAATTTTATTTATTTCTATGTATTTATTAAATACTATGTCACTTGATAAATAAGTTTATTATTATATATGATATTATTTTAATATTACATTATATATTTTAATTATACTATTTAGTAAAATATTAAAATATAAAATATTAAAAATATAAAACTTAAAGTCCTTAAATATTATAAAAAAATTATAAAATTAATTTTACCATAAGTTAAATTTACGAGAATTAAAATTAAGCTTTTCCCTTTATTTATTCTTCTATGTTTTTTATTCCTCCAATTATTAGTTTCTTATGCATGACTTGTGAGTTGTGACATAGCTATCCACCTAGTAACTACTCACGAAATTGACCAAAATTGAATTTTGTATTTAGTAACTACTCACTAATACATAAGTACTCATTTGGTCAAAAAAAAAAAAAAATGACCATTCATGAATTTTGTATAATGTATTTACTAAATTGGACATAACTTTGTCCTCATCCAAATGTTAGCAATTAAATTTAAAATCAATCAGAAATTAGCAATTAAATTTAACTCAGTTAATAACATCTCAGTTGAGGCATTTGAATTTTTATTTCAGGTACTAAGTTTTTTTTTTTTTCCTTCCATGAAGCTAAGTGATGCTTGCCCGACTAGATCGAGGAGCACTTAGTGAATATAGATTTATATATTTTTTAAAATAATAATATTTATTTAGTTATATTTTTTACCTTGTTCCTTGAATAAATGACTAATTAAAATCCATGCTAAAAAATATTTAGTATGTGATTATTTTGAAAACACCGCAGCTCCAAACTACGCTACTCAGGCAACAGAAATAGCATAGATTAAAACCCATTATTACTTTCATACTAATTTTTTATACCATTAAATTTGGTATTAAATTATTAGTAAATATACTTAAATAATTTCACAACTTATAATATGAAAAATTGGGGTAATTTTCCTGAGTGATAATCAAATTTTATTCTTTATTTCTAATTAAATATCAATTATCAATTTATTTCTGTTTTAGTATCTAAATTTTTACGTTTATTACATTGGCAAATCAGTTATTTCTGGTATTTTTTGTGATGCATCAACTACAAATAGTAACTTCTTTAAATATATATATATTTTTTGTCATTGTCACATTATAAGCTACTTCAAATCCTACAAACCATGAAAATAAGTAGGATTCAAAATGACTTATAAGTAAAAAATAATTATATACCTGAAAATTGGTCGGAAATATATTTAATAACATCATTAAATGACTTTCCGGTTCAATAAAAATAGAAATTCAATTATTAAAAAAATAAATAGATGTTTGGTATCTAATTTGAGAAAAAAAGAAGTAAAGTTTAGGTACCAGTCAGACTAATTACATCAAAAAATTGATATAAAAATATTAGATTAAATAGTAATATTGTTTTTTTTTGTTAAAAATAAAAAACAAAAATAATATTTTTTTTGGTAAAGAAGGGACCGCTTGTGCAAATGGGGTCTTTTTTGGAAATATTATTGGCTCCCACCTTACCTAATTCTTGAGCCACCACTTGCAGTACTATAAGTAAGGTCTTGCATGCACCATTCTCTCACTCTACTTTCTCTCTCTCTCTCTCTAATGTAAACAATGCAAGGAGGGCATATGGTAGTTGAAGAGTCCGCTAGGCTATCTTCAATTCTAACTCCTTCAAAACCAGTAAGTTCTTGCTTCACACACACACAAGTGCATGCTTAATGTGCATATGTGGGCACACACATATTTAAGTGTTAGACATAAGGCTCATACATTTAGGATCTTTTGCATTTGACACTTTTTTTTTTTTTCAATTTACAAACTCACTATTTAAATATTTCAATTTGTTACAACTATAATTTATTAACAGTGTTTAAATAATATTTTTATAAGTTTCGTTCAAAAAATATATATATATATTTTTATAAGTTCAAAGAAAATTATTTAAATATATTTATACTAGTTAAAAAAATGTTTATAAATCATATGTTTTTAGTAAATTAAGAAATTTAAATAGGAATATTATTTAATGAAACCAAACAGAATATTATCCAGCTCAAAACAGAAAGGGATACGTATAAGGTTCTTTGTCCACTGATCTCCTGAAGTCTTTCCACTCTATATATTTAGCTTCTACCTTTGCCGCAGCTTCTTCACACCATACTATTAATCTTGAATGTGTAGTAGCTTTGAAATCAGCATGAGTTCTCTATATTTGTTGATACTTTCTTCTTCTTTGAATGATCCTAGCATTAAAAATTTCCTCCAGTACCAGTGTTCATGAATGAACCTCATCAGGAGAGTAAATTAATGTTCATAAATAATTGAAGGAGTGGTTTCTTGGGTACCCAGATGAAAATATGAAATTGCATAGGAACAGTAAGTCAATTGCAAGACCAATTAGAAAGCTTCACTAATTCTAATGATTGATGGAACCTTCATATACAGTAGCCATAATCAGTGGTTCAGAGATAAATTTTCATCAGCATCTGTCACAACTATCTAAAGAGATAGATGGGCTGCTTCCTATATTGTCATTCTTGCTATTCAAGAACAACTTTCCTAGTAATTGCCTCATAAAAAGGAAATAGAAAGTTCTAATGCAAACTTCAACTGCGTTTCTTAAATTCTGAGAACAAACAGTAGCATTCTGGTTGAGAATAAACTTTAATATCTAGTTCAGGTGCTTCTATGTTTCGTGAGCAAAAAAAAAAGCATACTGGTTGCTACTGAAAAAAAAAAAACAAGAGTTGTCTCAGTGGTGTAAGGTCCTCTTGAGTTCTCGTGTGAGGACATTACACAGTGGAGGTTGCGTGTTTGAATCCTCACCATGTCAAATTCTCTTGGGCTAATTTCAGCAAGGATTAGTTTGATAACCAATGCGGTATAGTGGTTGCACAAAAAATTAGAAGAATGATTATTATTGATGAATGATGAATAGGAGTTCAAGAACTTCTGTTTTGAGATGCTGCTATTTTTGCAATGTTCAGAGCTGTTTACCTTCGTTAACCAAAATAGTTGCAACACTTGGACCAAAGTCACGCTCTGTCGAAACCATTGAAGCCTGTCTTAATGCAGGAATGTCAGGTGATTGATGTGCATATCCATTGTTCATGTTCCTTTTCTGCCAAAAAGATTTCCTAAATCTATGCTCATTGTATATTTCCTTCATGTGTTAACAGTTGCACGGTTTGACTTTTCGTGGTTGGATGTTGACTACCACCAAGAAACTCTCAACAATTTGAGGCTGGCAATGAAAAATGCTAAGAAACTATGTGCTGTAAGTTGAATATCATACATATGTAATTTGAAATTCTCTACCAATATAGGGATCGATAAATGGACCAAATCACAAATTGGTCTGCATTACATCATTGGAATACTGAATCAGGATGATTGTTTTTGTGTCATGGACCGAATTTCTTCCATTCTTTACTCTGAAATCATCCCTATTCAGGTTATGGTGGACACTGTTGGACCTGAACTTCCAATAGCTAACCAGACTGGGAAACAAATTGAGCTAAAAGCTGATGACCGTGTCACAATTACTTCAGATGTTTCCAAAGAACCATCTGCAGAGCTCTTACCTGTTAATTTTTCTAAACTTTCTGAGGTATGCGATTCGATGATGCTGAATCTGTTACTTGTAACAATGTTTTTTGCTCTGAAATAAGTTTTCTACTTGAAAGAAATAGGTCGATGTTTATCTTCTCTTATTGCAATTTCTACTGTGTACTGCCTTACAACTTATTAGCTTATTGGTAAAATATATATATAGTCTGCTATTGTCTTCGAAGCGTATAGCATTTAGCATCATTAGTCCGATCTTCATGATTTATTTATTTATTGCATCTAATAGTTCTTTTTTCCTTTTTTGAATTACAGACTCTTAAGAAGGGTGACACAGTTTTTCTTGGACAGTATCTCTTTACGGGGAGTGAGAACACATCAGTATGGCTTGAGGTGAAAATTTTATTTTGGTACCATCTTGCTGCTTGTTTCTGTGCCTACATTTGATAGTTCTGGCGCATGTGCTGATTTTTTTTTTTTCTCGGTTTTCAGGTTTTGGAGACAAATGGTAAAGATGTCATTTGCCTTGTAAAAAACACTGCCACTCTTACAGGATTTATATTAATGCATGTTTCACAAGTTCTTTCCAGTCTGCCAACTTTAAGTGATAATGATAAAAAGGTACATACTTAATTCATGGCAAACCCTTTATTTTCCTCTGTTTTCCATAGCTATCAGTTTTTTCGGAAGAAGAGTAAAACACATTTCTTGCTTCCTGCAGTATGTGTTTAATGGTATTGTATCCAAGTCTCAATTTACTTGAAACCTGTCGTACTCTTTAGTACTTGTGGACTGCCCTTTCAAAATCATTTCCTGAGACATCATAATCTACCAAGTGTTGAAGCTATTGAAACTTTAATAGTTTTTACTTCAATAGTTTCACTTCATAATTTTCTCCTTGTCCTTTTGTTTGTGGATATGATAGATTATTTCAGAATGGGGTTCGCGGAACAATGTTGATATCATATCTCTATCTTATGCTGGCAATGTAGAAGATGTGCGGGAGGTTAGTCAATCCTTTTTAGACGTTGGTTTTTTTCCCTTTTCTTTTTTTGATATCATGAGTTGTCCCCACACCACAGTGGGTATGGGAATAAGTTCTGCTCACACTTCGTGGGTGGTGTTGGCCCAAGGGAATTTGACCTTGTGAGAATTCGAAGACAGAAACTTTTGCTATGGAATGTCCTCACACAAGAACTCATTGGAGCCTTACACCACTGAGCCAACCCCTACTGCTATTTGAAGTGCAACTCTCTGCTTTCTTTACTATGAAGTTTGGTTGAAAAGGAAGCCAAAATTGATTGTTGTTTGGTAAAGTTTTTATTATGAATTTCATTAAAGTCCAGAGCTAATCAAACAGTTGCTGTCTTTGCAGCTTAGAGCTTTCCTTACAACACACAATCTTCTTGAAACTCAAGTATTTGCCAAAGTTGAAACTGTGGAGGTGAGCTCATGAAATTTCATGTATAGAAATGATTCTTTCTCTACTTTTATAGATATAATTTTTGCTATTATTATTATTATTATTATTCATTTTTGCTTTTTCTGCTGCTGCTTCTTTTTTTTTTTTTTTTTTTTGGGAATGCCGCACCAGGGTTTGAAGCATTTTGATGAGATTCTTCAGGAAGCAGATGGCATTATCCTCGGACGTGGAAATTTAGGAATTGACCTTCCCCCAGAAAAGGTATGTGGTTTGTATTTGACAAAATTTCTGCTTTCTTTTTCAATAACATATCTATCCACAATGTCAAATGCGTTAAAATCGAACTTTGATTTGAGAGCGTTACTTCATTGACTCTGTTCCCCTGGTTTTCAGGTTTTCTTATTTCAGAAATCTGCTGTATACAAGTGCAACATGGCAGGGAAACCTGTCATAATATCTCGTGTAGTTGACAGCATGACTGCAAATCTACGACCAACTCGTGCAGAAGCAACTGATGTTGCCAATGCTGTTCTTGATGGTATGCAACTTGACAAGTTTAGTATTTGCTTTCTTAATTTCTTGGCTACCTCATGTTCTGCCATCAATATCACCATTATTATAATTTCTTTCCTGCATGATTACCTCAGGTGCTGATGGTATATTATTGGGTGCTGAGACACTCAGAGGCCTATATCCAGTTGACACAATAAGAACTGTGGGAAGAATTTGCGCCGAGGTAAGTATAGAAGCTATTAAATCAGCAAATTATGAGTTCTGTTTTGGTGATTGTTCTTTGATCTTGCATTTTATCTTTATGTAGTACCAGGTAGTGATGTAATGTCATTAACATTGAAGTCTGATATTACTTGAGGTTATTGTTCCTTTTTGTGCAGGCTGAAACTGTGTGCAATCATTCATTTCATTTTAAGAGAATCAGCAAGCATGTTGGAGAGCCTATGTCTCACCCCGAATCTGTTGCTTCATCAGCAGTATATGTCTATTAATAATTAGTTCTCACTTCTATTCAATGCAACAGCTCCATGATGCTCTACTGTCTTTTGTTTTTCATAGGTCAGAGCTGCTATTAAGGCAAAGGCTGCCCTCATTGTAGTGTTCACATCATCCGGAGGAGCACCCAGGTAAAATTTTACATCCTCATGCAGTTCTTGTACTCTGATAGAAGCTAACTGAAGGAGAAATGAATATATACACACACACACACACACGTATAGCAGCTGATTCTTGCAAATTCATACTGTTAGGCTGATTGCTAAGTATAGGCCACCAGTGCCTGTGTTTGCTGTGGTCATTCCTCGTCTTAGATCGAATTCATTGAAATGGACTTTCACTGGCTCAACACAGGTATAAAGATGTTCTTGCATTTCTTGCTTAAAATTTCTTGTGTCGATTTCAAAGTAACTACTGAATTCTTATGTTATAGGCTCGTCAGTTACTTGGTGTAAGAGGAGTTCACCCTATTTTGGCTAGTCCTCATGTGGTAAGAATTCTATACACCTATTTCCTGGTTCACAAGTCTCAATTCTGTTGCTCCTATCTTTGAGTAAATTTATGATTCATGTGGTAAGCCTAATCCGAGAAACATCTCTACATATGATTCTATACTTTTTCTAAAAGCAATTGTATGTGATAACCCTTAATGCTTCCATTAGAATAATTTATGCTTTAAACAGAGAGTTGATAGAAAATTAGTGAATTTCCTTGCAGAAATTATATTGAAATAATGAGTCAACCTATGTCAAGTTCTTTTTTTTTTCCCCTTCTTTTCCTAGTTAATCTTTTCTTTACCCTTCATGTGCAGGCAACTTCAGGTGCTTCAAATGAAGAATCAACATTAAAACTTGCTCTGGATCATGGAAAATCTGTGGGATTACTTAAGCCTAATGATCAAATAGTTGTTTTTGAAAAGATTGGGGACTCATCAGTAGTAAAGATTGTGCAACTTGATTTCTAGTTCCCCAAACATGAATTTATTAGCCAAAAGTACAATTAAGTATTTCTGGTTTCTTACATGACATTTTGATATCTTGTATTTCAATTCTTTTAGCATTTACATACCCTCACTAATTCAGGTTGTAGTTTTTTTTTTTTTTAGCACTGATATGAATAATTAATTTAGTAATGTGGCATATTACTATAAACTATGCCATGTAAATATATTTATATAGGGAAAGAGATTTTTTTTTTAATGAATAATTTTGGAAAAACCCATTATGTGGCCCTCAAACTTTCATGATTTGTTTCATTGAGCCCTTATACATTTATTATGTTTTAAAAGACCCTTAAACATTTATTTGATACAACATCGAACCCTTAAACATCAATTCTATTTTCTCTTTTTTTGTTAAAAAAAAGGTTCAATATTGTATCGAATAAATGTTTAAGGGTCTTTTAAAACACAATAAATGCATAAGGGCTCAATGAAATAAACCACAAAAATTCGAAGGCCACATAATGAGTTTTTTCAATAATTTTTAAAGTAAGAGTATCTCCAACTCATTCTATTTTCAGCATGTATTTGGAGAATGCTTGTTAAAGGACACTCAATTCATGGCATGGTAAAATGGCAAAATAACATGGATGTACAGTTCCACACTAAATTTGACATGAAACTATTCATTTACACAATTGTTTGGCTTTTTTTTTTGGCAAATAAATTCCCAATCCTTTTAGAATCTATAATTTGATCCAAATTTTTTATTTTTGAATAATTTTTTTAATTTAAGAAAATTAATATGAAATGAAGATATGTAATGAAGTTTTTTCATTTAATCAACATACATTCAAATATTATGCAAAAAAAAATTAATTTTTTATTTTTTACAAAATTGTTAAATAATAAAATATATAAGCAAATTGAAAATTCGGATTCATCTTCTCTTCAACATTAGTCATACATTTAGATTTCTAGATGAAAGAATATAAGTAATAATTAATCATGCTTTTCACTTTTCAGATACAAAACATTGTTCAGTTACAATCTACCACCTCCATAGAAATTCTCCAAACTAATCATTTGATCCCCTGCTAATCTCGAAAAAGAAATTGATGCACTCCAAGGAATAATTGCGGTGGACATAATTGCATCTATGGTTTTAATCAATTACAGTCTTTGCACTCAAATTTTATGATCTTAAAGAGGATGCAACAGACATAATTGTGTGTGTAGTTCATATTTCTTCGTCCTCAAAGGGATCTCTTTCTGGATAATCACCAACCTGGAAAATAAGATCCATTTCTCAGATCCATAAAGAAATCATGTAGTGTAATGTTCAGAAAAGTATTTGCATATTGAAAACCCCAAACATGTTCATGACAGGCAACCCTTCTATTCATTTCAAGGATACTGAAAAAACATTTACATTTTGTTCAATATGCTATAGATGACAAAAGAGTTGCTGTTTTGAGGACATGCCTTAATTTTCCGGTATACATGAATATCGTTATCATAAAGGTATGGAGAGAGTAACTATATGATTTCTCATGTTCCTAATACTGGTGGAATCATTTATGATTAGACTATGACTACATCAGGTATTACAAAAAAGTTAAGATTCAGCATTATCACAGAAACAAATTGATGCTCAGAAACATTTACTGATCTATGGTGCGTGCATGTCTGTGCAACATAAACTCAAGAAAAGTGACTCAAATTTCTTTTTATAATAGGCACACCAGCATAGCACTGTGCATTGTTGTATGACATAAGAGGAACCAACAATGCCAAAACTGAACCTGGAGGGCAACCTATATGACTGACATAAAAAACTATCTGAAATGTAACATGAGAGTATGGAAGCACAGAATCCATCAAAACCCTTCGGAGGAGGGACGCAATAAACCATAATGTGGTCCATTCCAACAAGTTAACCAAAATGGATGCAGCTCATTAGGCTTCAAGGTGTTCACCATTTTGCATTTTGCTCCATATTCTGTGCATATGACCACATTCTATCTCCTAAGAGTGACTGGTTAGATATCTGATTATTTCCCAAAGTCAGCATGCTTGCTATAATGAACATAATGTCCTTAATGAAACTCTCCAAATTTGTGCATGTCTGTAAAGTATTCTAGTGCGGCAGTCAACCAACTAGAAGCTTTATGCCAAAGCAACGTCACTTCACGCATCAAGGCCCAAAGGAGTGTCTAACGCCCTGTCTTTTCAGGTTTCAACTTAATGGTCCATAATGTATCCTTGGAATACATGCAAAACTATACCATCTAAAGCCACTATGGTGTCACTGTAAAGTTCCCTACATCTGAATTTGCGCATAACTAGTGCAAGAGGTCTAACATTCAAGCAGCATGGGAACATAGTTTTATACAAACCTTTACTTTGTCAGGCCTAACCATTGCACCATGAAGCGGAGGGCAATCAAAGTAGCGTACTCCTTTGACCCTAGAAAAAGAACAAGGAAAATAAATGAAACTATAAAATAGAATGATTTAAAAGTGAGAGAGAGACAGTAAAAGGAAAACTGAGACAGTTCAAGCAACCAGCAAGTTGCAGCAACTATGAAAATAAGGATTTTGGCCAAAAGGGTGTTAAAGAAAATTAGAATAACACTAACTTACAAAAAGCTTTTTTCAAGCTTATGCTCCATTTTAAACTTTACAATAGATAATTCATTTTGTGGCGGAGTAAGCTTTAACAATTTGCATAATTCATTTTGTGACGGTAGAAAGCTTTAACAATTTGCATAGTGTGTAAAATTCAAATAAAATGGCCATGGAAATCTCTTGCCAAGCTTGTATTCCATTTGAAAAGGTCATCTAAAATAGATCATCTTAAAAAGATTGCAAGCTTTAACACACATTATTATTATACAAAGTTTACACAACTGGTTACATTTTCATAAATTGGTCAATTAATAAAGGACCAGACAGCCAAACAACAATACCAACAGCCCTGAGGTTTCACTCGGAAAAGTATTCCTCTGTTCAGGATGTGACGTTGTTAAACTCTAAATAAATGCTAATAATTGTTAACTTTTAATAGTTTTTGGACAGTAGATGATATCAATTCACTTCAAACCTTTGCCAGACATGTTTGACTCATTTTCCTGTTTTAATTATCTTCTGAAACTGATTCTTAAAATTAATTGGCACAAAAACAGCAAAAATTAGTTACTGGTCAGTTATAAGATTCTATCAACCTACAACCCTTGGTGTGAATACACCTATAATTGAGAAAAAAAAAAATCAATTTTCTATAAGGTCTTCTACAGTTCTACCACAGTACCAAGATAGCAGATAAAGAGGAAAACTAAAGCTAATGAGAAAACTTGAAAATTTTAAACTGAGAAAAAGAGATATTAATGTATGTACAAGCCATCATGTTTCCCCAGCGGTTCATCATATTGAACTCCAACCCAGAAGCCTGGGGCCAGAGATTCTGCTCGACCAACGAATTTGACAACCCCTCTTTTCTCCCCTGGTTCAACTTCACATCTATCCCCCACCTAATTATTCAAGAATTGAGAAATAGAAACACAAAATCAAAGGTCTGTAGCATGATAAAATGGGCAAGAGGAAAATGCCAACTAATATTTATTGTAAGAAAGTATAGAAATGAATTTAAAAACAAAAATTCAAATGTAATCTTTGCACTTAAAGAGGATTAAATTTAGGACTAAAGATTTAAAATTTACACATCAATCTCGGCAGCATAAAATATTTTTCGCAGCATGCCTCACCCTGTTATGGCCTAATCTTTGAAGATGTGCAGTGTTACATTAGATATGCCCAGACCACTTTATGGAAAAAGTTCACACCTGCTAAAATCTTAATGTATTCCAAAACCTAAAAGATGTTGATACGGGTTTACAGAAATCTGTCTGCATCAATATTGCAGCCTATATGATGCTTAAATCCATAGCAAACAAAGCACTCAAAGCATTATGAATGTGATTGACTGATTTAAAATCCAAGGGCAATAAATAATGTAATAGGTAAGAGAAGATAGCTAAACTTATCCATAAGTTACAATCTAAAACACAAAGGAAATAAATAGAAAGTGAACTAACCTTGATATTAGCACATAGGTCTTCCATGTAGTTGTCAGTAATCTGTCGAAGGAAGAAGAATCAAATTATCAAATAAAAGTGAGTACTTGGATTTTGATCCATATCTGGCGTTCCTTCCCCATTTATGTTAGTAACGGAATGGAATAGGAAGGAAAAAAAATGAAGCTAAAGACCCTGAAAGCAACCAAAAAAGCTGGAATCACAGGATGCTTACCTTAGGCTGAAATGCTGATGGATTTTGAGAAACCAATTTTTCCTTAAATTTTCTAAAAGTTCCTGAAAAACACAAAAATAACTACTAATAAAATGTGGTTTCCAGTTTCCAATCATAACTATCTGCAAAAACTTTTGTAAAAATGACATGTATTATTTGATAAAGAAAGAAACTTGTACCATTTCATGATAAAATACATTAGTAAAGTTTTAAAAAACGGAATTCAAGAAGCTCACCATCACGTTTCTCATAGGCCTCATCAGAAATTGTGTATTTCTCAACTAATGAAGTATCCTCCAGCCACCCACCTGAGGTTACTGATGAAGGGTCAAGATCTATCACATGTAGCCTATACCTTTTGTGATAATCCCAAAAAAGAAAATAACCCATCAATTCAATAAAACAAAGAAAATGAACCATGATCACACAAAATAGAATTCAACCCAAAAACAAAAAGGAAAAAACAAAATTAAAAGACTTTGGAGAAAAAGAAACAAACCCTTCAAGAGGAGAATAAAAGCCAAAGGCTCTTGAATTATCAGTTAAGTCACAAATTTTGGAGTTACTATCATCATAAAGCTCTAAGGACATTGAATTAACTGACGTCCCACATTTCCTCCATAGCTTCTCTTTCACAGATTCCACTGTAGACTAAAAATCAGAGAAAACAAGATTGAAGCACACTGAATTGCAGCTGATGATTGAGTGATAAAAAAACATTGGTAAGAATCCACAAGAACCTGAAGGGAGAAGCGAACATCCGCAGAGAAGTTCTTGAGATTTGAGTGAGTGACGTGCAAGAGCACCGTGTCGTCTCCTTCTATTACTTGTAGCTTAGATCCCATCTTCGGCTTTTCAAGGTTTCTTTGAGTTTTTTTTTTTTTCCTCTGGTGTTCTATAGCCAAAAAAAATTCCAACTACTCACCTAGAGTCGCACTGATGACAGGAAGAGCTCTAATCAGTAGATGGAAACGGCGGTGTAAATGGGCTGACAGGATGGGAGTAACTCCTAACTCTGCTAATAGCATCCACAGCGTAAGAAGACTGTAATATCCATGCTATATCATCACTTTATTATCCTATTCCATTATACTTAAAATATAATAGCATAGATTTGCTATTAAACTAGCTGTGAATCCACACAATAAGCGGGACTGTAAAATAAAATCATTAAATAAATAATTGGAATAGAATAATTAGAGTTGGCAATTCGTGTTAACAGGTCATAAACGGGTTGTGTTGAGACACGATAATAACACAGATACGGCCAACCCGAATATGATACGTTTAATTAATCGTGTCAAACCTATAAACACCAAACACAGATATGTTTAAATAACAAGTTACATGACACAACCCGTATAACCCGTTTAACCTATACATGTCTAAATGTGTTTAGGCATGTTTAACATGTTTTAACATCAAATTACAAAATATAAAAAACCTTATTGCGAAAATCGGTGAATACAACCAACTATCATTAAGAATTTCATCTTTGGACCAAAAACAGGTGAAGGGCCGGATACCACAAAGAGAAAGTGTTCCAAAAAAAAAAGCAGTTTTTGTAATTGGAATATGTTTTGTTAAACCACCCATAAGAACCATATTTTGACTCTTATCTGGAGAATAACCAACAATAGCTTCCATTGAATGAATAATGGATCCAGATCCTAAAAACAACAATGCTTTCGAATAGGCATGAGTAATCACATGAAATAAAGCAGCTCGATAAGACCCCACACCTAAAGCTAACATCATATAACCTAATTGAGACATTGTAGAATAGGCTAAACTTCTCTTAATATCTTTTTGAGCAAGAGCTAAAGTAGCTCCTAAAAATACTGTTATTATACCTATCAAAGCTGTTAGATTCATTATGTAAGGTATGGCTATAAAAAGAGGAAAAAGTCGAGCTACAAGAAAAATTCCCGCCGCTACCATAGTAGCAGCATGTATTAGAGCCGAAAAACATACAAATCCTAAATAATAATTTTTAAGTTTAAACATCCATACAAATTCTAAATATCATTACAATATTTGAAACTTCATATAATCTAATTTCAATTTTCTTCAAGCTCTTGATCCTTCCACCTATATATATATACATAAATGTGTTAATTGGAACATTATTTCAAGTAAAATAACAAACTACAACTACAATAGATTCATATTGTGAGTAAAGAAACCAACATCTCAATAGAATTAATAACAAAAATTTAAAACCAATTTAAGAAACCAGAAATTACAATGTTCTTCTAATAAACCTATTTAAGTCTCAAATGTTGTTCATGCCTATATTTCACTAATTCCGGATAGAATTGAAACAGTGATCAACCGATACAAAAAAAAACTAATTCCTTAGTATAGTTTCATTCTTTCCTTCTTGGTCACAGATGAAAAAAATTTCCTGAAACAAAGGAATTTGATTTGGACAAAAAAAAAAAAAGCCAGAAGAGAGAACCTGCGATAAAGAGAGTCCATTTATTGGAAAGTTAAAAACCAAATGTATATATACAAAATAGGGCCACAGAATACAGAGCATAACAATAGCAAATAAATTCAGGCCAAGTGAAATACAAAATACATAGCAAATAAATTCAGGCTAAGTGAAATACAAAATACAAAATCAATGCGAGAGGAACAAAACAAAGCAACAAAATACAAAATAATTTAAATCGCAGTAATACAAAATAAAAAATATACGAAGAACAAAACAGAGCAACAATCTCGTTTTGTCCTTCTCCAACAAATCACAAAATCGCAGCGAGAAGAGCAATTGAGGAATTGCCAAAACAGAGCAGAACTGTGTCTCATACCAAATAAAAAAAGAGAGAGCTAGTGAAACAAATGAAACATCATTTCACTCATTTTGAAACAAATCAGTCAAGAGAACAAACCTAGAAAACGAGAAGAATGAGAAGAAGGAGAAAACGTGATCTGGTGAAGCAAATAGCAGCTGAAGCAAGTCTGGTGAAGCAAATAGCTGGCAGCTCGCACGGGTGGGGCTGGCAGAAGAAGAAGAAGCAGAGGCGAAAACGAGAAGAAGGACAGAACGAGAAAACCACAAGAAGATGGAGGGGAGGCTGCGTTTTCGGCTGGAGGAAATATAATTTAAATAATATATAATATATAATTAGAATTAAATAAATAATATATAATTAATTTATATTAATATCATATTTACATTAGTTTTGATAAAATTATCGTCAATATTATATTTATATTAATATCATATTAGGTCAATATTATATTAAAATTTAAAACTAAATTTGGTTAATATCAAAACTTAAAATTTAAATTTTTATCATAACATCAATTCTAATTTAATGAAATCCATATAATTTTATCATAAATATGTGATTCTTATTTTATTTTTTAATTTAAAATCTAACTTAACAATAAATTAATATTATATAGTATTTATTTGAGACTAATACTTGGTATAAATCTAATTGATGAATACTTAATGTAAATCTAATTATTTATATTAAAATTAACTACTCAATTAAATTATCAAATAATAACTCACACTGAATTTATGGAATTTTTAATTATTAATATTAGTTGATACTAAATTATATAACTTTAATATTTTCATTATATTTATTTGCTTAACATTAAATTAAATATTATATATCAAAATTGTAATAATATTAAGACTATATATATATATATATGTCAAGACTATATAATTTTATCATGGATATACAATGCAATGTGCAATGCTAACAATAGCATAAATATTTATAGATAATAATAATGTACAAAAACTATGTATGAATTTATATCAACATAATTGATAATACTATTTATACTGAAAATATATAATTCTATTATATGTAATAATATCAGGATTATATATATGTCAAAACTATATATTATTAATACAATGTATAATTGACAATACTAATTTACACTAGGTACATAATTTTATCATTGATATACAATGCAATTGGCAGTGCTACCAATAGCATAAATATTTATAAATAATAATGATTCATCAAAACTATATATAAATTTATATCAACACAAATACAATACTATATTATACTAAATATATAAATCTATTATATGTAATAATAATGCCCTGATTTTATTTTATTGGTAAAAATAATGATATTTTTTTAATTTTATTTTGTATTAATAAAATATTGATATCGTACACTAAAGATATATAATTCTATTATATGTAATAATATCAAGGTTGTATATATGTCAAAACTATATATTATTAATAAAATTAATAATACTAGTTTGCACTAAAAATATATAATTTTTATTATATTCAATAAATTTAATTTATTATATATATGTATATAAACAGGTTTATACGTGTTTAAATGGGTTAATAATTAATCGTGTTAACATATTTATGAAGCATGTTACTTGTTTAAATGGGTTAAGTGGTTCAACTCATTTAAACACGATTTTATTCGTGTTTTAAATGAGTTGACCTATTTATGAACCAAACCTATTTATACTAAATCCAAACCCGTTTAACTTAGTGTCATTTAAGGGGGTCGTGTCACAAATTGCCAGCCCTAAGAATAATAACTAAATAAATTAAAAATAAAATATATCACACTAATTTTATTTTCTTTAATTGTTGTTGCCATAATTTTTTAGTTATAATAAGATTTGTTTTTAGAATTATTAGGTCAGTATTGAAGTATGTATAATAGTGTTTTAGTTTAAAAAAAATTAATTATACTACGTAATTACTGTAATTTTTTAATGGTTCGGAAAATATATTTTGAGTGATTTAAGGTAGAAAAATATGTAATAAATAAATACTTTTAGAATTTGAGTAATATTGAAATATGCATAATAGTGTTTTAATTAAAAAATAATACTAAGTAACTGTGGTAAATATTTTATTTTTAATAAAAAATTAGGACTTTTAATAGTTTGACACATTAGCTTTTAGAGTGAATATTCAAATATGAAGATGGATACTTATCAAATTTTTGGCTTAATGATTTGGAGCTCAAGATTTAATATATATATGGATTATATATTTATTTTAATAATTTTTAATACATATATTATAAATAAATAAATTTATTTTTTAAAAAATGATTTCAATAATTTTCAAAAAATAACTTATCACTTTCAAAAAATTTTATTAATTTTCAAAACTTTTATCATAATCATCCTTAATTAAAAATATTATATTCAATTAATTTAACTTTATCATATAATTTAAATCAATGAAAACATAAGTAATAAATATAATAAACACTAATTTTAATTGCCATTGTCCTTGAATTGTTCTCAAATATGCTTGAACAAGTCTGATCGAAGTAGATGATGTACTTTACAATCATGTAGTTCCACATTCCTTTGAAGGTAATTTTAAAAATCCTTAATGGAACCTCTACTCATAGGGAACATAAGCTCTTCATCATCATCATCCAAGTTTATTACTGCATCTCCTTCATCCTCGACAATCATATCATGTAATATGATGCATGCTTAATTACACTATATTTTTCAGTTTATTTCTGTGCCAAAAGTGAGTAGGATCATGTAAAATGGCCCAACAAGATTACTTTAAGTTTTGGTAATCGGATTACATGTCATAAAAATCAATTGAGATGGATTACACATTGGAGATTGATTTGTGTTAAACCAAGAAAAACACAAGTTGTTGTAAGGTTGGCGTTGAGCCTTAAAACATGT
>CATIWK010117417.1:0-16224 GCA_949634005.1 Mallotus japonicus
ATTCAATCAAATTATTTCTTGATTCCAAGTAGACTGAGAATGATAACTCTTTATCAATTCACTTTAGCATGGCCATGCATTTTCCTCAGTCTATCTTATCAAGGGGCCCATTGATATCTTACTCAGATTAATGAGGGACAAATTCTTTCTCAATCACTCACATTTCTCACATAACTCATTTTATATCCAACAACAAACTATTTAATCATCCGGTTAAAGACAATGTTAGATTGTGTCAAAACATAAAATAGTTATGTAGAAATCCATGGTGATTGTAAGGTCAAAGGATTAAATCAATATTACTCTGATGAGAATTACTTATGACAATAATCTATGTAGTATTCTCATAGTAGGTCAATCCAGTACATCATTTCTTAAATAAATACCTATGAGTTGACTTAATATCCCATATTTATGATTAGTAAAACATAATCATCAGTCAACACCATACTAACCTTAATTCATTATAAGTTCAATAATAATAATAAATGACTAGGGATAATATGAATAGAACTCATATTTAATTTAAGGATTTTACTATCAAGTCACATACTTGATGACTTTAGAATGAATTAACTATTCAAGTAATTATCATAATATAAAATGATAATGAAAAATGCTTCTTTATTAATAAAATGATAAAGTCAAAATATAGTCATACATGATTGACCTAATGCATATCACTAACAAAATATATATATATATATATATATATATAACACTATAATTCTATTCAATTATTGGTTCTTCTGTTTGGTATAATTCAGAGCAGTTCAGGACAAATTTCTATTTGAAGAATTTAAATTCTTCAGTCCAACCTAATAAAAGTTTTTTGGACAATTTAATTTCAAAAATGTCAAATGGTCAATGAGAATTTTGTGGCTATAGAGATTTTTAATTCCATTTTTTTAGGACAATTCCGATTCTTCAATATTTATGGTGTAGTTTATGATTATTTTATTTTTTACAAAGTAAATCTTACTTTATTAATAACTACTATTAGATGGTTTTATACATTTATCTACTGATAATAAATACAAAGTGAAAACAAAGTCATACTAGAATTTTCCCAATATCTATGGTGTGCCCTAATAACAATAAAAAAAAAAACGAAAAACAAATAAAACGCGTGGGATATGGGAAGGAAAGGGAAGGGATGGGAGTCAGACTGTCACACACGGGAGGTCTTTCCAGGGTCTCTCTCTATCATTCTTTAGTCAATTATTTTTAATTTTTCACACAGACCTATAGCCTATCATCATTGTTATTATTTTTTGAATAGTTAATTTTTTTTTGTCAGAAATTGTTAATTTTTTTTTCTTACATTAAAAAAAAGATAATAATCCGTACTCTGACAGCGACCACTGAAGGATGGTGGCACATGCCTGCTGTCATTTCAGCACCTAACCAACGGTTCAGATCTTCCTGTACGGATCCCTCAACGTTCCAGATTCCATTTCCTACACCCCAACCTCTCCTTTCTTCTTCCTCCCTTCTCTTTCTCCACTGCTCTCAGGTCCAGTTTGGTCGGGTCCCTTACATTTTTTTTGTACACAAAAAAAAAAGTTCACTTCCTTCGCTTTCCCTGTCCCTCTGTAGCTCGCTCGCTTGCTTGCTAGCTACTAGCTAGTAATGGTAGCAGTAGCGAGGTTTCAAACGTGCTATAAATAATCATTACCCTCTCTCTCGCTCTCTTTTTTTTATCAAACTCCAAGATAGCGATTAGTGTGTGTTTTGTTTTTGTTTTTTTTTTAAATCTCTGCTTTGCTCTGCTTTTCTATGGCGATCTCTAAGAGCGTGTTTGCTTTTGTTGTTAGGGCTTGATTTTACTGCGAAATTTCAAGAATGCGTAGTTAATTTTTTTTTTTTTTTACTTTGGGTGAAAAGATTTCTGTGGATTTGTGTTGTTTGATCTGACTTGTGTGTGTGTGTTTTAGGGTTTTGCAGTTGAAAGCGTGTGGTGGTTTGTGATTTTTTAGGGTTTAATGGGAGTTGTTGACGGAGAGGAGTGAAGACATGAGAGAATGTAAGGGTTTTTTGTTGGATTGGAAGATGATTACTATTATTACTATGGTTGCTGTTAGTGAGGGTTTTATTTAGCTTAAGTTTTTGTTTGTATTAATTAAACACAATTATTGAATAATTAATTATTTGCTTATTATTATTATTATTATTATAAAGAATTCAAAATTATATATACAAAAGAAAATTAGTTGATGATGAAGCTTTCAACATCAGGGTTGGGTCAGCAGGGTCATGAAGGTATATCTTATTTCATTTGTTTTTGCCCTTTTTGTTTCTCTTTTTCTGTTGTTGTTTATGTGTTACATTATTACATAATGTTTTACATTGAGACTTGAACTTTTAAATACTCAGTATTTGTGATTGCTATTTGAACTGTATCAATTTATTTGGTTGTGTTTTTTGTTTTGTGTATTTGATGTGATGATAGGGGAGAAGAAATGTTTGAATTCTGAGTTATGGCATGCCTGTGCTGGACCACTTGTGTCCCTACCGACTGTGGGAAGCAGAGTGGTCTACTTCCCCCAGGGACATAGTGAGCAGGTTAACTTTTTTTGTAATTTATCTTTTGTTGTTCTAGTTTCTGAGTGTGATTGTGGTCTGTTTGCTTATTTATTTGTCAAATGAAATGAATCCTTTGTAGGTAGCTGCCACTACTAACAAAGAAGTTGATGGGCATATACCCAATTACCCAAGCTTGCCGCCTCAGTTGATATGCCAACTTCACAATGTCACCATGCACGTGGGTTTTATTTAACTTGCACAATTATCTTAGTTCATGAAGCTTAACTGAAAAAACTGAATAAAGGAATGTACTTGAAATTTCAGGCGGATGTTGAAACTGATGAAGTGTATGCCCAGATGACTTTGCAGCCTTTGACACCGGTAATTTTATATCTTTATCTAAGTGATTCTAGTTTGATAAATTACTGTTGGTTATTTTTTATTTTTATGGTTTTCAAGTCAATTTTGTAATTGTTTCACACAGCAAGAGCAAAAAGATACATTTCTTCCTATGGAACTGGGAATGCCAAGCAAGCAGCCCACAAATTACTTTTGCAAGACACTGACCGCAAGTGATACTAGTACGCATGGAGGCTTTTCTGTTCCTCGTCGTGCAGCAGAGAAAGTTTTTCCTCCTCTGGTAACTTTTCCACACCTTCTATTGATTCAAATATTTATTTTATGCTAATGATATTGTATCTATATGTGTGTGCAATTTGGTTTTGCAGGATTTCTCACAGCAGCCACCTGCTCAAGAACTTATTGCAAGAGATCTGCATGATGTTGAATGGAAGTTTCGCCATATTTTTCGAGGTAGATATTGGTGTCCTTGTTCATCAGTACTCAGTAGTGTTTTGACATGGCTTTTCCTTCTTGTTATTTTTTATCAAGTCACTTTAATTTGTATTTGTTGATGGATGATTAGTCTTGTGGTCACTCTCTTTTTATTTTGTGGTTTCAATTAAAATTTTCAACTAAAACTCTATTGTGGTAAGTGGCAGTTTAATTGGTAATGAAAGGACTATTTGCATTTGTTCATAAAATAATGCTTCTTACAGTGGCCATGTTTTTTTTTTCTTTTTTGATGTAATTGGTGGAAAATCAATTATTAAAACTTCTGACCATCTCCTCTTTATGTATACCCTTTCCATGTAGAATATCTGTGAATGACTTTGATCAATTTATTGAATGTGCTTTGGCTGATATACGTTGGAAGAATACATCCTGCTTTTTGTGTCAGTTAAAATTTTCAATGACTTTCATTTATGAGTAGTAGCTCTATTAGTATTCAAAAGAAATCTTTATTTGGCCATTTGAGGATGTTTCACTTTGGCAACAAGTGTCTTATATCTCACTTGATGCAATTGAAGGAAAATTGATTGTTGAACTTTTGGCCTTTTCAGGTAGATAAATTATCCGAGGCAGTTTGCCTCATCTTCATTTGAAGACTACCATTTTCTTTTTTTCTCTAGTCGCAACATCAATATTGGAAGTCAGTGTTGAGTTGTTATATGTTGGTCATCCGATCATGTTTATTTCGCTTCATTTGGAAAATCATGGAACAGTTTCAGAGAATTGTTCTAGTTAGTCATATTGGATCAAACAAGCTTAAAATTGGGAATCTCTGTGGTTAGCATGGCGATTGCTGCATATTTCTGCTAATTGCATCAGGCAAAATTTTTTAGATTAGTGATTTATGGCATTTTATGATTATAGTTAGAAGTAGGCTTTTCTTTTTGGGAGTGGATTCTTTGGTGGGTTTTCTTTGATTCATTTGGGTTAGATGTGCCATGATTTTTCACCTGATTGATTTCACGAATTGCCTCGAGTTGTCCTACGCTGGATCTTGAGACTAGCTCAAAGTTGTAAAACAATCCATGTAATTTTGAAGAATTGAACTTGTTTGGACTCACTTTGCCACTTGTATTTGGGCTATTATTTTATATTCTTATCAAACCAAAAAACTAAGAACTTTCAAAATGTTGAACAAAGTTGTCACTCTTGAGAAACCAATGCTTAAACTTGCTAGGAAGATCAATTATTTTTCCATTGACAAGTTGAATTCAAAACAACTAAATATAATTTGTATTCTCTTGGACATACAAGAAACTAAGGGAAATAGTAAGGCTAGAATAATACATGATTTCTTAGTATTGGCAATCCTATGCCTTCCTCAGGTTCTGCTATACTTTATTAATGGTTATACAATTTCAACAATTTTTTGTGACTTTTAGCCAAATGAAGCCAATTGACAACAAATGCATAGTGTTGCAATGAGTTTTTTTTGTTTGACATAATATTGATAGAAAAGTGGAGCTATTTCTTCTCAATTTTTTTCCCTTTCATCATCATCATCTCCTCTTTCTGTTTCTCTTTTCATATTGTACTTGATGCAATTGAGGGAAAAGATCTTAATGATACTACAAAAAATGTAGAAAACAAAGGTGGTGTTTCTTGAAATAAAAAGACTCGGGTTTATATTTAAGAAAAGGCTGATCTTCACATGGCTCATGGATTGGTTAGTTTGTGTCAGTTTAGAAATTAATAAAGAATAAGTAATTAGCTGAGCTGGATTGGTCAATAAGTCTAGTTAGTTAATAGCATTTGGAGTAGTTGCTAATGTGATGAGAAGATGTTATTAGTTTGTTATTTCATTCCTGGAATCTAGTTGCTTCTTAGGGCTATAATAAGAACTTGTGCTGTATTGGGTCATGCCAAGGAACAACATAATTGGATTATGGATTCTTCATGACCTCTCATCTGCCTTGCTAAGGAACAACATAATTGCATTATGGATTCTTCATGACCTCTCTTCTGCCTTTCTTTCCTTTGCCCTTCTATTTTTCTTTGTTTTTCCTATAATCTTTTTCATTTTCTATTTACGCAAACGCCTTTCGAGTTGTGAATTGGATCCAGCGTTAAAATTCATTGATTCTAATATAAGTTCAGAACCCAACAAATGAGCTTCAAGATTTTTCTGCAGAAAATAATGAAGAATTTTTTTGCATAAGGATTTATTGTTAAAGGGGCTAGTGGCAGGGCTATGTTGCACGGAGACGGCAAAAAAAGGGGGATACGGATATGGGAAACGGCTTCATTGAAGTGTTTGCCTTTTAAATTAAAGTGTTTAGGTAGTACGGATACGTGGAAACAGGGATACAGATACGGAAAAACACCTACTAGTTGAAGTATCCATGCAACATAGTGGCAGGGTATTGGTGCTCTCCAAAGAGGGGCCATGGCCTTTGGGCATTGTGCTGTGGTGGAATAGTGTGTTATATGAAGTAGAGTGAATGGAAAAAGAAATTTAGAAAAAATGTTTTCTCCATTTCATTTCTTTAAGGTTATAAGATGCTAGTGCCTTTTTTTTTTTTATTAAAGAATAAATAGAAAAAGTTTTAGAAAAAATATCTTGTCCGTTTCATTTACGTGCCAGTACTTCTTGTAATATGTGAAAGTGTATAGCTAGGTAGAAGTTTGTTTTGGCCTAAAAGTTTGTGGGATAATTAATAAAACAAGAATAAAAGGGCTTAAGGTAACATTTGGAGTAATTGTTCACGGAGCTAGAAAAGATATCCAAAATTTAGTGATGCATACATAATGTATGACACTATACATATAGTTCTAAGACCTTTCTAGGTTAATGTGCCTAACTAGAGGTGCTAGTGGTTCAGAAGCAAACCTTGTTTTTCTCATTTGATTGGTTTTAAAGGAGTTTCTTATGTGATTGTAAGTTTGAGAATTATAAATCTTGCATATGTAGTTTTAGGTGTTCCTGTGCGGATAACTTCCTATTTTCTTGTGAATCCTTGGTCTGAGGGTCTGGGCATGTTTGATTTTCTTACAACTTTACCCATTTTTGTACCATTGATAAATGATGATATAATATAATGAGTGATAGAGTGGTCTTGTTAAGTTGTTTTTCCAATGTTTTTTAGTGCAAGCTTCTATGTATTTATTCCTTCATCATATTTCAGGACAGCCAAAACGCCATCTGCTTACAACAGGGTGGAGTGTATTTGTCAGTGCCAAAAGACTTGTGGCTGGAGATTCTGTTCTTTTTATTTGGTATATTATATTCTTATTTTACTTTGTTGGAAATTCTCTATCAGCAAATCTAATCCTATCGATGTCTGCCATTAGGAATGAGAAAAATCAACTTCTTTTGGGAATTCGCCGGGCTACTCGACCACAAACTGTGATGCCATCATCTGTTTTATCTAGTGATAGCATGCACATTGGACTGCTTGCGGCTGCAGCTCATGCTGCAGCTACTAATAGCTGTTTTACGGTTTTCTATAATCCAAGGTGTTAAACATGTTTATAAGTTTCTTTTCTATTGATTTATGTGACTGTTTCTTCTAACTTGTTTACATTTCTCAGGGCTAGTCCATCTGAGTTTGTTATACCCCTTTCCAAATATGTCAAAGCAGTATTCCACACCCGTGTTTCAGTTGGAATGCGCTTCCGGATGCTCTTTGAGACTGAAGAATCAAGTGTCCGTAGGTATTATGGTGGTCAGGGGTTTACTTTGGTACTCATAGTTTATCAACATCCTTTTCTTCTTTTGTTAATTTCTTGTCTTAGATTGTGCATTATTGTGTGCTGCCTAGATACCCTCTTTTGTTGATGAATTCATTAGTACTGTCTTGGAAACCAATTTATTTTATGGAAAAAAAAAAAGTTAACTCTTGGATTCTGATGTATTAATAACCTCTTAGTTTGTCAGTTGGTTACAAATGAACTTAAGTCTTGGGAAAGTGAGCATTATGATGCAGATGTTGTTTTCTTGTGTCGTGGCATTGAGGGTTAGATGTTGTGCATTTGTATTTTCTTTTGAGGCATTGGCTGGGACCTCAAGATATGGCGGCCATCAATTAGAGAATAAGATTTACATATCGTTATTTTGCCAATTAGGGAAACACTAGTGAATGGACACTGGTGGAAACATTGTTGGTCTGCAATCTGTGATTTGGGTCGATGAGTTATACATTTTTTGTCATTGCATTTGCACCAAAACCATTTGAAATTCACAGCTTATGGTTCCATGGAACTGCTTCCTTTTGATCAGTCTTTCTATTGTGGATGTGCACAATATTTGCTGATATGAGAAGCTTCTTCTCGGCAGGTACATGGGTACAATAACTGGCATAAGTGATCTGGATCCTGTTCGTTGGCCAAATTCTCATTGGCGCTCTGTCAAGGTAACTGGTTGTACCTTTTATGCTTTGGCTTAATACAAGTAGGCTTTTCTGTGTTATGATTCTGTTAACATCTTGCAAAGTATTGTATTGTATGGTTTATGTCTTGGTTTGTGGTTATGGAGTCAAAATTTACCCTTGCGTTTCATTGAAATGACTTACTAAAGGTGGGGGTTGTTTTGCTTTTCATTCTTTTTTGCTGTCTTTTTTTTTTCTCCCTTTAAGGAGAGAGGGAGAGAGAGGAGAGGGAAGGGTTTTCCTTTCAGACATCATAAGGCATTAAATATTACTTTTATACAATGCTTTATGTAACTTCAACTTTTCTTCAACATTAACCATTGGATGTAGGTTGGGTGGGATGAGTCAACAGCAGGTGAGAGGCAGCCAAGAGTATCTTTATGGGAGATTGAACCTCTAACAACTTTCCCCATGTACCCATCACTATTTCCTCTCAGACTTCGGCGACCTTGGCATCCTGGGCCCTCATCTTTGCATGGTATGTACTCTTGATTTTCGTGGACCTTTTGGTGTCTTCCCTTGAGAAAGCTTAATGTATTTGTAGTATATTTCAACATATTGAATTAAACTATAGACTTGAGAAGTGGGAAGTCAATTGAATTCAATGATTGAAAATGATTTTAATAAAAGGAAAGGACAGAATGGTGACTGACCTTCACTTTTTGATGTCACAAGCATTTGGAATACACACAGTGAAATGTGCTTCTTTGAAATAATCATGAACGAGGAACTTAGAAGTTTTAACCGAACATGGAATGATAGTGTTTTTTAGTTTCTAGGTGGTCTTATGCATTGCTTTTAGAAGATGTTTCTCTAAGCATTATTCAACTTGATGATAGGTCTTGCTTTATTAGTTGTTTTAGGTTCTTTTTTCTATGGGAGGATTGTGGTGCGCTTCTATCTCTCTCAACATCTAATAAAGGAATATAAATATTTGCCAAACTTGGATTACATCACAGCCCTTCAGTACTTGGACATGGAGTTCGAATCTGTCATGTCCTGTTGATGATGTTTAAACTGGATAAATTACAGTAAAGATCTGAGAAAACCTCATTGACTTAAGATTCCTGTTAAGAGGTAAAAAATGCAATAGGTCACCAATGTGGATAAAGCTGGTCACATGACCAGAAAAAATAGAAAGGATCTGACACATTTATGGCCAACTTTTACGTATATCCAATTCATACAAATTTAAATGTTACATAGTATAACACAAGCTGAAGTGTACGATCTATTAGTGCTTCAAATGGTTCATGAATTCTTAGCTTTTTATTCTGTAGAGAGTTTGATGTCTTCCGAAGTATGGTCAAAATGCACAATGCTTCATGGCTGCCAACTTTGCTCATGTTTTATGTTAATTAGGAGGTTATGTTTTTGGCCGTTTCAACAGGAAAAATGGAAAGGATCCAATAGATGCATTTCTGGTTTGTACCTATTTTTAAATCATACAAATTGAAACTGTACATAAATGAACATAAAACTATATTGTGAGATGTCTATAAGAGTTCGGCAGTTCATTAGTTCTTAGATTTTCATTATGTAGAGGATTGGGCATCTTTCAAACTATGGTTTATCCATGATGCTTCGTGGCTGCCAATTTTACCCGTGTCAATTTCCTCAAAGATGATATTTGAATGGTCTTTCATAAATTCAGTTTCTTTTTCATTTCCCCTTCAGCATTTTGTGCTCTGCAAACCTCCACAGTGAAATTGTTGGCTGAATTTCATTGAAAATTCGGCCAAAAAAAAAAAAAAAAGAAAGAAGGAAAGAAACCAGTTCTGAGGTTTCTTTTATAGATCAAGAGGTAGATAACTAATCTATTTTAGGACTTTGGTGGGAGTGATCCAGAACCTGTGGCAGCCAGTTTGTATTGGCATCTCTCATCGGTTGTTCTTAGGGTTCATGGTGTTTCCAGCAGCAGCTTTTTGAAACTTCTATTCTATTTATTTGACCACCTTTGAAGTAAGCTTGTGTACCACCTTGGAAAAGCGAGATCCGTTGCAGTCCTAGTATTGTGGTTAATCCATCATCCCTGATCTTGTAATTGATGCATGGTATTGTCCCTGCCATTAAACATTTATTTAAATGTCAATAATATCCATGACACCAGGATGCAGTGAAATTCTGGCTGGATGTTTGACATGTACTCCACGAAAGGTATTTTTGAAATTTTTCTCTGAACATTGTCAATAATATCCTTTTTTCACCTTCTATTTCTCCAGTTTTTGTACCGACCTTGACCTTATTATTGGCTTTTTCTTTCTCTTCATTTTCCCAAACTTTTCCTTTCTCTAGTCACTGTTATCTTGATCAATAGAAGATAACTTCTTGTCCATTGAAATCAGCTCCAGTGCCATATTTAAGTTCACCAGACATCACCTTCCTCATCAATGGAATTTCTTGCTTTAGAAGTTTTAGTTTTCAGAAACTGACCTGCTTTATAACGCATTAATTTACCAATATACTTTTAAGAAAATGTCTGGCCCCACCTTTCACTTTTATTTGAACCCATTGTACACCTCAACTTCTGCTTTTCTGACATTTAAACACTTAAAGATTTTAGCTTGATATTTAAAAGACTTCTGAAGGATTTTAATTCAACATTATGACTTATTAAGATCAAAACATCCAGCAAGCAAGAAATATAAAAATTGAAAATCCGTGAAAACAATTTGACTAGATAGTACAATAGCTGTTAGAATGTTATAAAAATTATAAATTGAGAAATGAGCGTAATTGGTCCATGTATATGATTGTGAATGCTGTGAAAACACGACTGAAGGATACAATGTGTCTAAATAAAAAGTTTGTGGTGCCATCATACTTTTTTCTATAGAAGTACTAGGGTAAGTTAATGTATTAGGTTTTAAGAAACATCAATAACTCTATCATTGAGGCTTCATCAGTTCCTTTTTTTTGGATAAACAATTGTAGATTTTGTTTTATATCCTAATTATGGGAAAGTTGGGGCAAAATTGCATTTTTTATAATGTTTCACAAGAGTAATGGATTTAAAATTTTATTGTTTATAAACTTGGTCTGACTAGTTCTAAAGAATTTTCTTTTTAACAGATGAGCTTCGGTTGCTTCTGCAAGTATATCTAGTGATTTTTTAAATTTGCAATAATATAGCTGTTTTTTCTGTTTTGTTTTTTGTTTGGAGGCATGCACATCTAGTAAGAGTTTTCTCTTTGCCTTCATTTCATTTTGCCTTGTGGTCTACAAATTCTGCCATTTTTAAATGTTTTGGGTGCCCCAGATCGTGAGGGCAGCAGCAAGAGAGCTGCACAAGTTGTCATTTGAAGCCAAAACTTCCAGGGTCTGCAAGCCTTGGGACACTTGCTTAAAGTAAAATGGGCTGGATATCGGAAATGGCAACTGGTCTGTTTTTCCCAGAGAGCTGAGCCTTCGCTACTTGCTCACTGACCTTTGGCCTGGTGTAAAGCAACTTATTGGGATCCTCTGATTTTTCAATTGCAAACTCTTTTTAATAGTTCTGAATACATTCAGATACATTTAATTAATAAAGGAAAAAGGAAATTTGTTTGGGTACTTCTTTTACTAAGGTTGCAATCTAATTTGCAAGATATTTAAACAGGTAGTGAATTATAAAAAACCAAATCCGGTCTTAAAATATGGAATATTCTCACTTTAGATCCCAGCATTGCGCAATCTTCTTCTCTTAGTAAAGGTTATCTTTGCGCAGATAACAGAGATGAAGCTAGCAATGGCTTGATGTGGCTAAGGGGTGGAACTGGTGATCAGGGTATTCATTCTCTGAATTTTCAGGCTGTTAATATGTTCCCTTGGACACAGCAAAGAGTGGACCCAGCATTGCTAGGAAATGATCAAAATCAATGGTATCAGGCTATGTTGGCGACTGGATTGCAGAATGGAGCAAATGGAGATCCCATGAGACAGCAGTTTATGCAGTTTCAGCAGCCCTTTCAATATCTTCAACAGCCAAGCAGCCATTATGCACTGTTGCAGCAACATCAAGCAATTCAACAATCAACCTCTCATAATATCATGCAGGCCCAGAACCAGATTTCAACTGAGAGTTTACCCCAGCATCTACTGCAGCAACAGATGAACAATCAGCCTGAAGATCAGTCACAGCAGCGGCAGCAGCAACAAAACTATCATGACACAATTCAGACGCAAGGTGAACAACTCCAGAGGCAGCAGTCAAATTTGCCTTCACCTTCATTTTCAAAAACAGATTTCATGGATTCAGGCAACAAGTTCGCAGCATCTACTACACCTATACAGAACATGCTCAGTTCCCTATGTGAAGGGAGTGGAAATCTTTTGGACTTCACCAGAACTGGTCAATCTACGCTGACTTCACTAACTGAGCAATTGCCGCAACAGTCTTGGGTCCCAAAGTATGCACATGCGCAGGCTAATGCTTTTGCCAACTCAATGTCACTCCCCCGATCATATTCTGAGAAAGACCCTGCTATGGAGCCAGAACATTGCAATTTGGGTGCGCAGAATGCAGCAAATTTTGGTGTGAATATTGATTCATCTGGACTGCTGCTACCTACCACAGTACCTAGATTTGCTACATCTTCAGTTGATACTGATGTGTCGTCAATGCCATTAGGGGATTCTGGGTTTCAGAGTGCTATATATGGTGTGCAAGACTCTTCTGAGTTACTGCCTAGTGCAGGGCAAGTTGACCCTCCAAACCTTAGTCGAACATTTGTCAAGGTAAGATTTAACTGTTAAATAAATTGGATTATTCCTTTGTTGCTGAAGGTTCATAACATAGGTAATTGATGCTGTGCCTATGCCTTTATGGCAGGTCTATAAGTCAGGGTCAGTTGGGCGCTCACTGGACATCTCCAGGTTCAGCAGCTATCAGGAGTTGCGAGAGGAACTAGCTCAGATGTTTGGCATCGAGGGGAAGTTAGAAAACCCTCATAGATCAGGCTGGCAGCTTGTATTTGTCGACAGGGAGAATGATGCACTTCTCCTTGGAGATGACCCATGGGAGTGAGTAACCATAATACTTAGTTTTCCACTCTTTCAATTCTATCCACTTCCCCAATGCTTTAACCTTATGCGATTAATGTTTATATGCAGGGCATTCGTGAATAATGTTTGGTATATCAAGATACTTTCCCCGGAGGATGTACAGAAGATGGGGGAGCATGGGGTAGAATCCTTCAGCCAAAATGTTGGCCACAGGATTGAGTAGTGAATGCCTCCTGCTTGCCTGATTGCTGTCTGTTTCACAGCTGTATACAGCTGTATGATATGCTTCTTTAGACCTTCAAATTCCATCTAGGGGTAAGATAAATTTAACTAAGTTTCCTCCCTAGTTTGTGCACTACTATTCCTGTCTTGCACATTTTATCTTAAAAAAAAAAAGGTAATATACCACTGTTTTGACTAGACTAACTAGTTCTTATTTATTCGACTTTATCATGGATAATATACATGTAAGTTGGCCACGGCCCTAAAAGGATTTAAAATATGTCAGAAGTTTCTCCTAGCATGTCTCAATTTGTGTCGTCTGAGCAATCAAAGTATCGTTGTTGATGCTATTAACCATCTTTCCATACATTTAGTGTGATTCTTTATCTATATGTCAACAATGCCAAAATTCGTGTTGAAGAGCAGAAGAGGTTTGGGTCTAGAAGGATTTATGGAGGTGTGATTCTTGCCTATTTTATGAAGTTCATATCAGCCCCTTGTGTATTTTCAAGGATAATTAAACAGAATTGAATTAAATGCTGTACTCTGAGCCCCTCACCAAACAAAGATTCAGTTTGCCTTTTGTCCATTAATGTGGTCAATAAACAGTGTGTAGTGTGTTCTTTGCTTCTTACCCTTCTTCAGAAGAGGCAAATCCATTGAATATGGTTTTTCTTTTTTTGTTGCTTCAAGCAACACAATTTCTTCCCAAAGTAGCCCAACTATTTGAAAATAAAGCGTACAAGTGACTCATTTCACTGCATGGCCCATTTGATAGTTTGTTTTTTAAAAAATTACAGCCTTCACCACATTTGACCTAAAACTTTTCACTTTTTACTGTCGTTTTTTTTTATCACGTTTACCTTTTTTTTTTTAAAAATCTTTTTACAGTTTTTTCATTTTATGGTTTCTTTTACTTTGGGCGATTTTCAACGGTTTTCTTTTTCCTCTATAAATTCTTTTTTCTGTTCTCGAGAATTTTGTCTCTTCATTTTCTTCTCTATTTTTTCTCCAGTTATTGTTTTTTTCTTCATTTTCTTTCGCAAATTTTATATTTTCTTCATTCTCATTAATGTCTAGTGAGATAGAATTTTCTTCTGAAGTTTTGAGTAAAATAAAGAAGGTTGATAGTGCAAAAGTTCGTGATTTGCAGATTGTTGAATACAAAAAGAGTTATTGATATGAACCCTACCTATAACAGATATAGAACGCGCATCCAACTTTAAAATCTTAGCCCAAGATCATCAAGAAAGGTTGTATTGATGGAACTAAACTCCTTGCTTGTTGAATTGAAGCAAAATACTTAGTTATTAAAAAGATGAACAATCATACAATTCTAAGTTTAATCTAACTTGGTAATTGTAATGAAAGGTAGAAGTGAAACAATTCGAGTAAACTTGCAAAGTTTCAAGAGAACAAAGTTAAGGAAAAAACCTCACTTAATTGATCAAAATATTATTATAAATTAGTTTTACATAAGGATAGCTTTTATATAGGCATGTAAACATCCTAATCCTTTAAACTTAGGTCAAATAATGACAACTAATGACAATTCATTTTTAAAAATTCAAAATTGACAACTTATGATAAGTCATCATTGAAAGTTTTAAAAAAAGACAACTCATGATAACTCATATTTGAAAATTCAAAAAATGACAACTCATCATGTTGACTCTTTGACTTGGAATCCTTGAATCTTCTTTATTGACTCCAAACATAGCAAAATAACTTGAATATTCGTTCAATTCAAGCTAATTAATTTCAGAATAGTATATTAAGTTAATTAGCTTAAATTCTTCATCATATGGCTTCAAACTCGCACTTGTGGTTAAATCCAACTTGCCTATAATGTGAAGGACAAACAAATTTAATGCTTGTTTTTAAACTTAGGTCAAATAATGACAACTAATGACAACCCATTTTTAAAAATTCAAAATTGACAACTCATGATAAGTCATCATTGAAAATTTTAAAAAAAGACAACTCATGATAACTCATCTTTGAAAATTCAAAAAATGACAACTCATCATGTTGACTCTTTGACTTGGAATCCTTGAATCTTCTTTATTGACTCCAAACATAGCAAAATAACTTGAATATTCGTCCAATTCAAGCTAATTAATTTCAGAATAGTATATTAAGTTAATTAGCTTAAATTCTTCATCATACGGCTTCAAACTCGCACTTGTGGTTAAATCCAACTTGCCTATAATGTGAAGGAAAAACAAATTTAATGCTTGTTTAAACTTCTTTTTCCTTGATCTCGTGATTGGTCCCTCATAATGCAATGAATCACTTATTTTGGTGGGCTTGCTTAGCTTGGTTGCATCATTCACCCTTCCTCTAGATGATTCGTCCTCGAATCAGCACCTACATCAAAATCAAAAGGGGATAAATCAGCAACATTAAAAGTAGCACTTACACCATACTCACCAGGCAAATCAAACTTGTATGCATTGTCATTGATGCGCTCCAACTCGTGGAAAGGTCCATCACCACGCGACATCAACTTAGATTTCCTTTGAGCAAGAAATCTTTCTTTGTGCAAATGTACCCAAACCCAATTGCCTGGTTTAAATACAACTTTTGCACGCCCCTTGTTTGCGTGTTTGGCATATTGCTCATTCTTTCGCTCAAGATTTGCTAACCCTTTCATGCAAGGACTTCATAAATTCTGCCTTCTTCCTTCCATCTAGATTTACTTGTTCACTCAAAGGTAAAGCAATCAAATCCAAAGGACTCAATGGAATAAAATCATAAACAATCTCAAAAGGACATAAATTAGTAGAAGAATGCACACTTCGATTATAAGCAAATTCAATATGTGGAAAGCAATCTTCCCATGACTTTAAATTACTCCTAACCATAGTCCTAAGTAATTGAGATAAATTTCTATTAATTACCTCAGTTTGCCGATCAGTTTGTGGATGATGAGTTGTAGAAAATAAAAGTTTAGTATCCAATTTACCCCACAATGTCTTCCAAAAATAGCTTAAAAACTTAGCATCTTTATCACTCACAATTGTTCTAGGCATGCCATGCAAATGAACAACCTCTTTAAAGAACAAATCCGCAACATGTTGTGCATCATTGGTTTTTCCACATGTTATAAAGTGAGCCATTTTAGAAAACCTGTCACGACCCAATCCGGGGAGTCATGACCGGCGCTAGGGAACGGGAATTACTATAACCAGAACCCGTAGCAAGCCTTAAATATAAAACTCGCATAAAACAAATCATTAAAAAATACAGAGTAATTAAAACTTTAATTAAT
>CATIWK010117567.1:0-13844 GCA_949634005.1 Mallotus japonicus
ACTTAATACTTATCATTTTGTTTAAGTATAAAGATTTATATAGACATAAGTCAAGTCCACATTGAAATAATAGTGAACATTAAATTAAAAATAATTTAATATACATTCTAAAATAACATGTCCATAAAAGTTATAAACTTAGAATATACAATAGTATGACCATTAAAATGAGAGCAACACCAGAGCAAAGTTGTTAGGCCGACCTTAATAATCTATCTATACAACACCCTTGGGTCATGGGTCCACTATCAAGCCCTACTATCTGGAAAGATTTTGAAAACAAAGAAAAATGAGTACAAAAATACTCAGTGAATAGATATTACACACATAAAACAATTTATCTTAATTAAACTTAATAAACACCTTAAATCCAAAATCCTAAAGTATTCATAACCAAATTATAAATCATTTAAAACATCAAATCCAATCTTGCTTTCAAACATATTCAAAGCTTAATCAATTAAAACATGTGCCTTTGCAAACATCAATACATCCTTTCAATCAAAATATCATTCACTTAAAACATTAAATCAATACTTGTTTTCAAACTTGTGCGAACTCAGCCAAGTCAAACACATGCTTTTATAATATCGATAGAAACTTCCATGTGTATTAACCAACCCTGTAGCAAACATCATAACCCGACCATAACGTATAGGCCATCACAAATTCACTCTCAAGGTGCACTTAAAGGCTAACCCTTCGACTACATTAGCACGGAACGACCTTTCTCCCTTCACCGTCCTTCAATCAAGTGCCCTATTATTTATTGCGCAATAATAACCATCACAAATCTCAAATGTGCATATATCATCTCAGCACATTCAACAACTCATATAGGGTGATAGTACACAAAACCAAAAGCCATTTCTATTGATAATCAATCAAAATATTGATATCACATTGTAGTTCCACAAAGCATTCCAAAATCAAATAATCTCCTTTCATAATTCCAAGCAATGAAACCAGGTCAATTATAAACTTAATTAGATCATTAAGTAATTAAAATATTCTTAAATCAGATTTCAAAACAAAGAATATTACAGTAATGCCTTTAACTTGCAAATTTAAAACCATTAGAGTTTCAAAGCTTAAAACTTAAACAAGTAATTTGAGTATCAATAAGCTGATTTAAAACAACTCAAATATATCAATTCAAGTTCATGAAGAAACACCAAAAATCTCATTTTATTGCTGATATAAAAATGTTCAAAGGGCTTGAACATCTACTCACCAAAACAGTCTACAAACACACACAATCAATTCACCGAATTGCTTAATTTGCACCTCCACTTTCCTTGTCTTTTCCAGCATCTAAAGCATGAAATTTATTTATAAATCATCAACATAAAAATTCCATATACTGATTTAATCATGCAACCCCCAACTATATGCAAAATATCCTAATTAATTTAATTCTACAAATTAGCTCCATTTATTCTAAAAAGGCTGTTTTCAAGTATAAATTAGAAAAATTGCTCTGACCTATAGAAAAGGAATTTTAACCTCAAATTACCATACTCATATATATATGTATAGTATCTTCAATAAATATTTCACTTCAATTTCTCAACTATTAAAGGGGTTAAGGATAGCTCAACATAACCAGCTTCAATAGTCTTGGCAGACAGAGCAATTAAAACTATGGCCTTGATTGACCATATTACAAATAGAATCAGCTCCAATTCAAAACCACAAAGTTTTAAAGGACTCTTTAAAGTTTCCTCATAATGAAACCAAAATTAATTTGGAGTTTTCTACCTCAAGAATACAAAACGTATGTAGACTAGTTTTAACTCATGAACTCTGTAAACCTGGTTTACAAGCTAACTTTGAAAACTTTTTGGTAATTATATAAAAGGAATTTTGAGCTAAAATTTTAATCAATATTATATTTCTATGTCTATAATATGCTATAAAAATTTCACATCAATTGGATAACTAAAAAAATAATTATACATAACGAATTACAACCAGCTCAAAGAAACTGACAGACTGAGCAATAAAATGTTTCTTCTTGTTAGACTAACTTAAAGACTGAATCAGATCGAGATCAAAGAGGAAACATTTTAGATAACTCTTAAAAGTTTCTATATCATCAAATAAAAATTAATTTTGAGCTCTCTAACTCAAGATATGATCGAATTACAAAGACTAAAAAATTAAGAAAAACAAACCCAAAAATTGTAGCCTATGAACCCTAGATTAAATCCACCAAAATACTTAAAATTACTTACCAATTAATCACCAAAGTCTTCTAGGATGAAGATTACAGCCTTAATTGTTCTTTGGATCATCAAATTTCACTTCAAAATCTAGGCTAAATTTGGAGAATCAAGCAGCCCCCTTCTAGTTTTCTCCTTTCTCTTCTTTCTTTGTTTTATTCTTTCTTTCTTTCTTTCTTTCTTTTTTCCTTATTCTTATGGCTGCCCACATTTTTAAGAAGATAGCAACCCTATTTTGGATACGTCAACCTATAAAATATTCATTTATAACCTTAATGAAAAGGTTTTGTTACCTATAAAACCTTAAGCTTTCAATTGCATCAATCTAAACCAATTGTTTGTTTCAATTGAGTCCTCATCTCTTACTAACATTTAAATTTTTATCCTTTCCTTCATTCCAACTTCATATCCCTTTTATTCTCAATATTTTATTCATTTTGAGTGTCATTAAATTTTAAAAATTCTCGCTCTTTGACTGAGTACAAATCTTGTCTTGATTCAATACTCTAGTCTAACTATACATAGCACTTGACGTACAATTGAGGGTACGGGTGTTACATTATTATAAATCAATAAAATTTATTTATTTGATTTACCAATATATTTGCACATATTAATATGTCCAAGACACTTAGACGCAATTGTATGATTAAAACTATTTAAGTTTCAAGCTAAAATGTGTCATTTTTTTAATAGTTTTTAAGCTTGTCAATTTTGTCCTAGAATGGCAAAATTGCATAATTTTCTCAAAGTTTTTGGACCAAATTATAACTTTCAAAAATTCAGGGACCAAAATAAAATTTCATCATGACCTTTACTAGTGATGATTCAGATCTTTACATCTATTTGCCTCTGACATAGAGATACTTATGGTCACGGTCTCTCATGATTATGATTGACATATCATGATCATGAGCGCGGTTTTGATTCTCTTTGGAAAACAGATTTTGTCATTAAAAAGTCACTTCTTTTCAAATCAGAAGCGGTTTTTCATGCTCTTTATGACTTAGAAACAGTCCCTAGTGCTCTATAACTCCCTCTTAGTCTATAAATAGCCCTCTTTTATTTACTCTTCTTAATTTTACTTTTTTATTTCCTTTATGACCTTTCTTCTCCTTCAAACTCTTCTCACAAACCATGGCTGCCAAAAAGGCAAGCAAAACTCCTTCTCATGGTGACTCCTCTTTTAGACAAGCCACCAAAGAACAACCCAAGAAATAGCATCCAACCTTCTCCCATACATCCAATGAAATCAAAATAAGAACCATTGCTTTTCAAAAGAGAAATCTCATTCCCTCAAGGTTCATGTCTAAGAGTACTTTAAAGAAACTTAGGTGCTATAAAGAATTTTATTAACTACTTCTTAAGGCAGGGCTTCTTAATCTTTCTTTTAAACCTCTTCCCACTTACCCTTCTGGTTATGGAATTTATTTCTACTTACACTCTTAGAACCACTTCCTTTGATGATAATAATCCTTACTTTAGTATGAGATTCAAATTGGGAGGAAGGGAAAGGTTCATGACCTCTCTAGAGTTTAATACTCTCTTTGGCACAACTAGAGAAGGTAGTGTTCAAACCGTATATACTTGGTTGCCTCACTCTTTTTGGGATAAACATTACAAAATCGAAGCTTCTTCTTTCTTGGTCGGACACACAAAAGCCTCCTTCTTTAACTCCAAATCCCTTTAGCACACCACCACTTTTTGACCTACACTTTCACCTCCTAGGGTCCAAGTAATGAAGCTTTGTCTTTTAATGACCTTTTCATCCTTCATTGCATGGTTAATAATGATCACATTGCCCTTGGAAGCTTATTACAATAGAGATTGTGGCTTATAAGTGATAGTATCTCCAGTTCTATTTGCATTTGGACCATTGTCACTAAACTTACTTAATTCTTCTAAATAAATGTTTATAATCTTGACTCCATTCCCTCCATTCTACTTGATGACACTTTCATTAAGATTTTCAAACAATTCGAAAGTGTCAATAATTATTAGGTTCTAAAAGATGAAGCCTCTCAAAGGGAAGGTGGTAGGGGTGATGACAAAGAGGAGTTTTTTTGCCAAATTAAATAATTTGAAGAGCAAGAGGGTGATGGAGAGGAGGCTCCCACTCAACCCACTCAAGAGGCTCCACCTACTCAAAGTAAAAGGGTAAGGAATGAAGGGACTTCAAGTGGAAAACAAGGACTTGAGGAAGAACATCAATGGGTAGGTTAACTTTTTGACCGGATGTCCTTAATGGGATCCAATTTCAATACTCATTTCAATCAAGTTAACTGTCAAATTTCCCATTTTTAATATGATGTTCATTATCTTTATGAAAAATAAGGATATGAATGTCAATGGACTCCATTCTCTTATCCTTCTCAACCCCCATAAGAAGGAGATGCTCCTTAGCTTTCTTTTCTTTTGTATTTTAAGTTTTTTTAGGTTTAGGTTTTCACATCTTTAAGTTTATTTTTATATCTTCTAAATTTTTTAGTTTCCTTTATATCATGTATTAGTCTTGGACGACATGTAACTTTTCCTTATTGTTAATGCAAATTATCTATCTTTTGTGTCCATTACTCTCTTTTCTCCTTTTTGCATTTTGCCAAAATGAGGAGAAAGATGAATTTGAATGTGAGTTAATTGTACATTAATTGATTATTCATATTCAAGGTTTTATTCAATGTTCAATATTTGATGGTTTCTCAATCAATGTTCAATAATAGCCTATCTTAAACATGAAATATTAACTTGAATGCAAAATAAAACCTCATAAATATGTGCATTAATTAAGGGGAGTATCACATATATAACCAAATCTCCCATGTACACATTAAGGGGGAGCACTATGTTCACACAATAGCATAATTATTTTTCAATCTCACTCAAAATTGTTTATCAAAATAAAAAAATGAGGAGATTGTTGGCCATTTTCATGATTAAGGTTTCATTCACCTTTTTTTTTTTTATTTTAACAAACTCAATTTTGAGTTACCAATATGTTTATTTCAAGTGTGTATAAGTTAGGTATAAATAAGAGTAAATTTCAATCTTAAAATTCAAGTCCAGCATCAAGAGAGTGATGCTTACAATCCCCATCACAATTACGAGCATCCTTACAAGTAGAAGTATGCCAAAAGACTCAATTAAATAAAAGATACAGTGGTGTCACGACTGGGACGGTGTTCATGATAAGACTATCGAGGTTATGATTAAGGCAAGATTGGTCATGATCAAATTGGATGAGAATAAGATTTCATCCAGTGACCCTTACAATCATGATCATGATTGTGACACAGGTCACGAGTGAGTCTCATGAGCATGACTCAAGAAGCTCATGAAGGCCAAAAGAAATTGTGACCCTTACAGTCCAATGTCACGACCATGACCATAATCACGATCCAGGTGGCAGCCCCTAACGATCATAGTAATGCTCCAATGGCTAGTTTATTGACGATCATGATCGTGACTAGGTATATCACGATCTTAACCATGCTTTTATTTGTAAAAAGTTGTCTAAGCATTTAATGAAGATGGTAAAGCTTGAAGAAGGTGGAGCTGCTCTCCAACAGCTAGTTTTTCTCCTCAACTATAAATACATCTCTCAAAACCTCATTTAAGAAGTTAGATGAAGTGGTTGAACAAATTAAATTCTTAGCATTCAAGTGTACTTTAAAGCAATCTTAATTTCTTTTATTGTTTTCTTAAACCCTTGAGTGTGGGTTGTGTGATCTAGATTAGTTTCTCTTTCATCTCTTTTCTTGGGTTAAAAAAGGGAAGTGAGGAACTAATTCTAGTGGAATTACTTTAAGTGTGGATCATTTAAACACTTGGGTTTTGGTTGTGGTTAAAGTTAAGTCAAGAAAATCTTACTTGTAAAGGTTTGAGTTTAGCCTTAAAACTCTCCTATAATCAATCTAAGATAGTGAATAGATTAGTTATGGGTTTGCAAATCCTAACTTGGAGATAAGTTAGGTGGAAACGTAGTTTTTTGAAAAACCGATCGAACTCCTTAAACCTTTGTGTTCTTTCTTCTAATCTTCTTTTATTTTGCTAAGCCATCTTTATTTCCTTTAAATTTTTCATGAGTCCTTTTCACCTCCCCTGTAGGGTCTTTTCAAACTTAACCAACACCCCTACCACAAATAACACACATAAAATAGTACTTTAAAAAAAATTAATGAAGTGATGCATTTATTTTAAATACACTAAATAGTACTTTTAATCATTTTTAGATGTTATATTAAAATATCAAAATTAAATTAATTAAAATTTATATTATCTAATTATCAATTAAAATAAGGATATTAAAATTTATATTATCTAATTATCAATTAAAACTACTTTCAGAAGAGAGAAAAATATTTAAAAAGTGATGTATTGCTAAATTAGAAAATCTATTAAAATTGTATTTATATTAAATAGAAAAAGTAGTATTTTTATTATTTTCATATGTTTTATTGAAGTTTAAGAAAAAAATTTAAAAGTAAATCACTTAAATATTTTATTACCTAATTGTTAATAGTGTATTTTTTAAAAAAATATATGAGAATTTAATTAAAAAGTTAAAACTAAGCTATATAATTATATTTTTATTATTTAATAATTAATCATGATTATGATTTAGATAAATATTACATAGATATGTTAAATACTAATATATAATAAAGAATAAACTTGCAACACCCTGCAACTTCTTATCCTATTTATAAGTAGCAGTTTCCCAAAATCTTCTATATACTGCCCCAAGGAGTTAGTCTTCTCCAATGACTTAGGCAGCAACTCTTCACCTTTTTTATTTTTATTTTTTATATCTTCAAGCTTTCAGCACAATTAATCTAAGGTGTCGTTTGGTTCATACTTCAGAATCGGAATCGGAATCGGAATCGGAATGAAAATGAAGGGGAATTAAAAATGAAATGAAAATTTTAACAAAATGTTTGATTTATAAAAGAATTGAAATTGGAATCAATATTATTTATATATGAAAATCTATTAAATACTAATAGTTATAAATTTATATATTTTATTTCATTACTTAAAAAAATATTGTATTTCATAAGTTTTAATAATATATGATAATATTTAAAATTTTGACTAATTTATAAATAATTTGATTTAATTTCATGGGAATGAAAAATCATTCCTTACCCCTACAAGGAGAATGGTGATTCTCATTGATGAAGGAATCCATTTCCATTCCCATGCAATATTTTAATGAACAAAACACTAGAAATCGGAATCACCCATTTCAATTCCGATTCCTACATTTATTTTTCATGAAACAAACGACCCCTAAGAGGAAAGGAAAAAGAAAAAAATAATTGCCTTATATAATTAAATAACAAACAAAATATAAAATAAATATGAAAAGAAGTTAAAACCTTTAACCAAAACAAAATATAACGTTCAAATATGTGATAAATATTTTAAGTATTTTACATTTAACCAACTAAAATATTATATTAAGACTGTAAATAAGTTAAACTGTTCATAAGTTATTTGGGGTTCAACCCAAAAGCTTGTCTTAACTCATATATTGAACTTGTATATTTATTCATAATAAATATAAAAATTTAAAAATTCTATTATTAGAATAAAATCATAATTTTAATTAAGAGTGTGTTTGGTTTCAAATGAATTCCACAAAATTTTATGGAATTTAGTTACAAATCCAAGTGAGTTTATTTGATCTAAATGAAAACTTTATAAAATTCATTTCAAATTCTAACTTCTTAGTTTTGTAGAATTGTTTAACACTAAATCCATTCTTATTGATGAAATATGTTTGATTCGAATGAAATTGAAATTAATTTGCAAATTAATTATATTTAAAATTATTTGAAAATGGAATTGAAACAAATAAAGGGTAATTATATTACTACTTGTTTTTTTTTTTGTCATTATGTCATCCCAACTATTGAGGAGATTACAAAGCACAACATTACAAATACTATTACAATGATTTTCAATCACTATTGCAAACTATTGATAGGATACTCAATAACTAATTCTCTATTTGTATCAGATTGTATCACATTAGGACTATGCAAAGAGCTGTGCTTTCTCTCCTATCACTGTTTCATGGTATCAAAGCACAAACCAAGTCTAACAACCATCTTATCCAATGGGTGATGACTCAAGCTCAAGTGCTACCATTATAATGGCAACACAGCACTCCTCAATTCAGTCTTTACCAAATATTGCTCACCAGTTGCCTGTCAAACTCAACTCCGCTAATTATTTGTTGTGGCGAGTGCAATTATTGTCATTATTCAACAGCTATAATCTCGCACGTCATATTGATGGCTTTGTAGCTTCACCACTGCAAACACTTGATGATGGAAAATCTAATCCAGCTTACTTGAATTGGTTTCGACAGGACCAACTTATCTTGAGTTGGATTGTTGGCTCCATATTTAAAGCCTTCATTCCTTAAGTTGTAGGCGCTCAGATTGCTCACGCTGCTTGGGTAAAATTAACTAACTTATAAATTATAGGCTCAAAAGCTCAAGCAAGAACAATTAAATCTCATTTATTTTGTCTTATAAAAGAAACAGCTGAAAATATCACTCAGTACATGCAGCGAGCTAAAGCCATATTTGATCAACTCGCCGCTCTTAATAATCCAATCTCTGTCAGTGATCTCATTCAAGTTATACTCAATGGCCTTGGATCATCCTACCAGCCTTTCATTTGCTCACTAAAACAGCGATCTGAGGATGTTTCTTATGATGAACTATATGGCCTGCTTCTTTGTGAAGGAGAAGACCTTCATGCTGAAACAACATCAGCCATTGTACCCTCTACTCATATACCAACCATACCATCAAGTGGTGGCAGACTCAATTTTGGCTCTTAGCATTGTAGAGGTCATTTCAGTTGAGGTATAGGCCATTCTTGGACCAACAGTGGTCGTCATGCTTCTCTTCCTCACTATTACAATGCTGATGGCTATCTTCAGTGTCACAACTGCTATAGTTTCGGTCAGTTTGCATATTAGTGCCTAACATAATGCGTTAAAGGTATGCAGTGGACAACTTCCTCTCCTCTATTCCACCCCAGGCTGGCCTCTAATCTTGCTACTTTTACCTCTTCCTTATCTAACCAGCCGTGGATTCTTAACATTGGTGCCATACACCACCTTACCTCTCAACTTGATAACCCGTCCTTGCATTCATACTACACTAGTTCTAATAATGTCAAAATTGGTAATGGTACATCACTTCCTATTACTCATACAAGATCTACTATTTATTATAAGTCTAATAATTCTTTTGTTATGGATCCTATTCTTTATGTACCAGATTTATGTTGCAAATTATTATATGTTCACTCATTTACTAATGCTAACCAAGTTTCAATTGAATTTTTCCTTGATCATTTTCTTATCAAGGATATCTACACGAGGAAGACACTTCATTCCGGCTCGAATGATGATGGATTATATTCCATTCTCTTTGATTCTGAACTAAGAGTCAGTCATTCATCCTCCAAAGCCTTTCTTGCTTCTAGTTTTGATTAATGGCACAACATCCTTGGTTATGCTAAAAATGTCACTGTTCGCAAAGTTATCAATCAGTTCAATTTACCTTGCTCAAATAAAAGAGACCTTGCTTGTCATGCTTATAATATTAGCAAAAGTCATCGACTGCCATTTTCTTTATCTAATTTTTAGGCTAAGAAACCACTGGAATTAATCTATTCTGATTTATAGGGTCCTTCCCCAGTTCCAGCAATAGATGGTAGTTATTATTATGTGCTCTTTTATGATCATTACAGTAAATACACATGGATTTATTTTCTGAAATATAAGTCTAATGTTCTCAATGTATTTGATAATATATAGAAAATTCAACCCTTAGAAATAAGGTCAAAGTCCAAGTCAAATGCTGACACAGCATCTATGGAATCAACAAAACGTTTGTTGTAGCCTGAAACCATCCACAGGTAACATCATCTGTGATCTACAACCTACGGTGCAAGTAAAACCACCCACTATCCACGTATGTCATGCACGATCTCCACTCATCCAATAGTGATGGAAGTTCTTTAAAATATGGAACCACTACTCAACATAGCCTAAAATCACTCCAAGAGCGGTAACTACTTAGCTTATATATGGAGTTCTAATCCAATAAGGTAAAACAACTAAACCCAATCAAATACACTTCCATTTGACATCAAATACCTTTCTAACTTAATCATCAGAGTGGGATTATTGAGATCCCACCTGACATTTCTTGTCTTGCAGATCAACCAATCACCTTATACTACCCCTACAAAAATAGGAGCTCAAGGAGACATCATTTATCATTGGTGCGGTGAGCGTGGAATTCCCCAAAATTCTTCATTATTTCCTTGACACTGTTATCTCATAGTAGAACATTCTAACGATAATGACACTTATTCACCCGAGGTGGACCCTCCTCTTGGAGGTTCTTCCAGTCAACATCCTGATGATTCTCAAGCCATTAACAATGACGGACTTACATTGGAAACTATAACAGAGAAAGATGAACTGACGTCCACCCGTTAGGATTTGATGGCCTTGTTGAAAAGGCTTAATCAAGCAACAATTGCTACCAATGGCACACCACCATAAGCAAAAGAAACCCTAGTTCTGAAATACTGTACTCAACAGGTGCAGAAAGGAAAAGTGCCACTTGAAGGAGTAGCAAGCCCAACTATTTATATTAAAGATTCCTCATAGGATGAACTGAGCGAGGCCAAAGAAAAAAGTATGCAAATCAATAACGCCGAGGTTGAAAAGCAGGTAATGGAGGCAATGAAAAAATGCAGAGCTTTAGCTCTAGAAGAGATGGACTAAGACATGGCACACACTTCACCTTTAACCAAGCAACTACTGGAGGTTCCTTTTCCATCCAAATTCAAAATTCCACAACTGGAATCTTATGATGGGACCTCCAATCCTCGGAGTCATTTGGCTAAATTTTGTACCGTGATGCACCTTCATACCACAGTTGACACCCTATTGTGCAAAGTGTTTCTAACAACATTACAAGACGTGGCTCAATAATGGTATTTGGGTTTAGAAGTACGATCCATTAAGTCGTTCTCTCAATTGGCGACGTTGTTCAAAGCTATATTTGTCACCAGTATTCCTACTAAGAAAGTATCTGCAGACTTACAGAAAGTGGTCCAGGAGGAAGGTGAAAGCTTGTGGAGCTATATCAACCGTTTTAATAAAGTAGTTGTGCATATAGAAAATCCCAGTCATACCGAAGCACTAACTGCCTTACAGCACGGTACCATGTATGAAAAATTGATAGATTCACTTTATCTTGACCCTCCTAAAACTTTTACTGAGTTGATGAGCAGAGCCTAAAAGTACATAAGGCTAAATGAGGCCTGGCAATCCTTAAAGCCACAAAATCAGTTTGATAAGAAATGACCCAGAGCAGACGAAGGTTACAAAAATCAAGAAGATAGGGCAGACATCGTGATGACAGGAGAAACTTGTATCAACATGGTAACTATACGCCACTAAATGCCTTCAGAGCATAAGTACTTATATGGGTTAGAAAATTTAAAGATAACATCCGCTGGCCAAAACAAATAAGCAACCATACCTCAGGAAGACAAGATCAGAAGAAATACTGCAAGTTCCATAGGGATGTGGGACACGATACTGAAGAATGCAGGCAACTGAAAAGAAGAAATAGAGCGGTTAATGCAGAGAGGATCTTTGAATAAATTTTTTCATTCAAAGGTCACAGATGATAAGCAAAGGATACCTGATGAGGCCACAGACAAAAGTACTCAAAAAGGGGTAAAAATAGAACCTACAGAAGTCATCGACATCATTGCAGGGGGATCTTCTTTAAAAGACGTGACAACCAAACGAAAGAGACATGGTGGCGAAGTGATGTTTGTCGGACTTAATAAACTACAGCCTATAACACCTGTCATATTTACCTTAGAAGATGGCAATAAGGTAACCTCTCCACACACAGATGCCCTGGTAGTGGAAGGTATGGTTAGAAACTTTGTCTTCAAAAGAATGTTAGTTAATGATGGAAGTGAGGCTAATCTACTGACATTTGAAGTATATATAGCTTTGGGTTTAAGTCCTAACAAGCTCCGTCCAGTGTTTACCCCTCTTATTGGATTGGGAGGTAAGCAGGTACATATCGAAGGAGCTGCAGACCTGATAGTAGAGTTGGGAGATGAGGAGCATGTCAAGAAATTCAGAGCAGAATTTATGGTTATTGACATTCCATTTTCTTATAATGCAATCATTGGCAAGCCAATTCTGTATGACATAGGTGCTTGCATATCTATTCGATACTTGGTCATGAAGATACCTACGGAGACAGGAATAGTTATGGTAAGCGAAAACCAGAAGGCCACAAGAGAGGCCTACCTGTGTACACTGAAAATGCCTCTCAATCCCTCACAGTGGAGACTTTAGATGTGCCAAAATAAGTCAACACTGAACCATCAGTTAAAAAAAGGGAATTAACACTTTCAAATGTAGAAAAGAAGCTTTTCATTGGCTCGCTTCTACAAGAGCATATGAGAAATTCCATAGAGTAAGTCTTGAGAGCAAATGAATCAACGTTTGCCTAGGAACCCTATGATACTATAGGTATAAGCCCTGACTTGATATGCTACAGGTTGAATGTAGATCCACAGGCAACACCTGTAATTCAAAAGAAACAAAATCATGCCTTTGAAAGGCATGCTATCATATCTGTAGAAATTGACAAATTAAAGCATACAGGCTTCATAAGGGAAATTTTTTACCCTGAATGGCTGGCCAATATAGTCTTGGTCAAAAAGCCTAACAGAAAATGGAGGCTCTATGTTGATTTCACAGATTTAAACAAAGCATGTCCAAAAGATTGTTATCCTCTTCCTAATATAAATCAACTTGTTGATTCTACCGCATGTTATGAACTCTATAGTTTTATAGATGCTTCTGATGGATATCACCAAATCTCAATATGCAAGGAAGATCAGGTAAAAATAGCCTTCATCACAGACAGAGGTATATACTACTATCAGGTCATGCCCTTCGGCCTGAAGAATGTCGTGAACTATTTACCAAAGGCTAGTAAACATGATCTTCAAAGACATGATAGGAAAATCTGTGGAAGTTTATGTGGATGACATGATCATCAAGAGTTTAAAAGCAAAAGATCACGCCAAAGATTTAATTCAAGTATTTGACGTGCTTTTACAGCATAGAATGAAGTTAAATCCAGAGAAATGTGTCTTCGGCGTATAGGCAGGCAAATTTTTGTGTTTTATGGTGTCACAAAGAGGCATAGAAGTAAATCCAGAAAAGATTCAAGTTGTCATCAATATGATGCCTTCAAAGACAATAAATGAAGTTCAAAAGCTAAATGGCAGAATTACAGCCTTGGGAAGGTTCATTAGTTGCTCTGCCAAAGGATGCATGCCTTTCTTCCAGACATTGAAAGACCTAAGGAACTTCAGGTGGACAGATGAATGTCAACAAGCTTTTGAAGATCTGAAGAAATTCCTCAGCTCCCCACCTTTACGAAGCAGACCTAATCAAGGTGAAATCTTGTACTTATATTTATCTGCCACTAGTGATACTGTTGCCTCAGTGTTGGTTAGGGAGGAAGATAATGA
>CATIWK010117598.1:0-12072 GCA_949634005.1 Mallotus japonicus
TCCTTTTTTTTTCTTCCCTCATTTTTTAATTTTATTATTATTATTATTATTATTATTATTATTATTTTGTGTTTTACTGATATATAGTCATTAAAGGATTCACTAATCATCATTTATTGTTAATGCACATATGGATTGAATACAACAACACATATGCTCACTCACTCAAATTCATTTGCTTCGGTTTCAAAATCAGAATGCTTACAGCTATATATTTTAAAGTGTTTGTTCCTTAATTGGCTTAGGATAAGTGTGAAAGTTATTGAAAATTAATTACAAATATGACCCTCAATAGATATAGTATCAAATAGAGTAGACCTGAGGACTATAATTCATGCAGCTAACCTTAACTAGTTCAGGGTTAGGGCTCAGTTTGTTCTAAAGTTGAGTAAAGTGATTTATAATCATAATTTTTTAAAAATTAAAAATTTATATATTGGAATATTAATTTAAAAATATAATTAAAAATAAATATTTAAAAAGAAGTTAATTATTAAATAATCATACTTTTAAGAATATAATATTAAATTAAAAAAAAAGTAAAAACACAATCTATTTAAAAGGATATTTTTGACAAAAATTAAAATTAACTTTAATTCTAGATTCTTATCAAACACAATATAAGATAATATGGAATTTATTTGAAATGAATTTCATAAACTATTCGTTTGTATCAAACACACTTCATTAATAAAATTTTATTTATAAATGAATTTTATTTGAAATTCATTTCCACATAAAATAAATTTCTCAGTGGAATTAAAACAAAGAAGGCCTAAATCATACATACAGATACAGGCACAGCTTTGAGGTTGGGGAGAGATCATCCTGATTTGGTTGGGAGATATCGTCATTGCCAATTGACAAAGCTTTGGAAGGAGCTATTGGTAGGTAGTATACTACTATTGTATTTATGGTTACCTCATCATTGCTGTCAGAATGCACACGGCTCAATGATGAAACTCTACTACTACCCTCACCCTTACTTTGCATTTCACGCGCCACCACCCTGCTGGAGCTTGAGAATAGATTATGTTTTCTCTTCCATCATCTTGGGGTTGAAGGTTGTGCTGCCTTCCACAATGAAGCAGAATCGCTAGAAAAACTTTTATTTGGTAGAGCTCTAATCCATGGCCCACATGCCAGGTAATTATTAACTCCAAAGGAGATTTCTTCTTGAGTTCGGTAGATCCTACATTTTTGGGTAGGCATGGCCCATCATGCCATGCCAAAGAGATGGCGCAAAATCGGAAGCTTCTCATTGTTGATTGTATATTTGTATATTTTTGACTTAAAAAAGTTTGTTCCAGAAATGAGACGACATTGACAGAGACATCCACGGTTTTGACCTCAGTCACCACAGTTCACTTGCTATATATTTGTCTAGTAAATAGAGATGGCTTGGACTCTTCTTTTCTTTTTCATTTTCATGTCATGTGTCACAATTCCTTGTATTTCTATTTCTATATACCACTTGAATTTTTTTTTTTTATGCTTCTTTTCATAACTTTCTTTTTTTTTTTTTTTTATGCTTCTTCTCATAACTTTCTTTCTTTTTCCCGAAAGAAAACAAAAAATGTTCTCTGTCCCTTTTACTTTTCTTTTACACCCAACCTGCCAATCTTATTTCATTGGAAAATTAAAAAATAAAAAATTAGATCACTTTTTTTTCTCTCAGTGTCCATATCATAATTCATTAAATGCAAGACTTTACAACATAACAATTTTATCAAAAATTTATGCAATAAAAATCTAAAATTTCTTTAATAGCCTCTTTATTTAAAAAAAAAAAGAATTAAACGGGTAATTTAATAAAAAGAGCTTAGCCAAATGAAAGCATAAATCCAAAAAAAAAAAAAGATGAAAAAAAAGCATTGAAGGCAACGATAATAGACAAAGGAAATGCAAAAAGGACAATGAAGTACTCAAAAGCCCAAACAGTATTCATTTGCTTTGTCAACGGCAAAGGTTTTTGTATGTCTAGTTTTTTAAATCCGCCTGGACTTTATCCTCCTATTTTAAAATCGCTCAAGTTCCAGTCAAAAAGCGCACAAAAAACACTATGCCCTTCATCTATATTCCTCAGGCAAGCAGTATCATCTGTATTCCTCAGGCAAGCGGTATCCAGACATGACTAGTTTGTCAGCAAACATTTTTCCAGTCTTCGGCATGACATGCCAGTGTAAAGTCAAATTGAATTCTTTACCGCGAAGAGTGCTTCCCTGCAAGTTGAACAATGATGTTTAAAGGTATTCAAACATAGCAAAAAGAAGAGCCTACTCCAGCTCACTTGTTTGCAAGCACAAACAAAAAATAAAACATATTCATAGCAAACAAGCACACCTGGTCAACAAAACGATACTTGTTTGCAGTCTGAACCCAAAATTTTGCCTGCTCTTTGGTTGGTATAATAGCATCCCAAAGAGACACCTAATAAACAATATTAAACCATTATAAGCAGTGGATATGGTCATATGTAGAAGAAACAGTATTTCAAAAGTAAGTGAAACAGGATTCTTTCAACAAACTAATATGTGCATGTTTAACAAGGAATATGAATCCGCAAACTGATTCTAGATTAGACCATCATAAATTCATAAAATATAATTAGTTAAACATGAGAAGATGAAGGATTAAAACTAAAAAAGAAATAACTTAATTGCAGGACCTAGAAATACCTGATTCAAGGAATTCTTTGGGGTTTCATATTCTGCAGCTACAAATACAAAAACCTGCAATAAATGGTAGTGCTTTTAACCTTAATGTGATAAATACATACATGAAGCAGCCTTCAACAATAATTAAAAAGAATATCCCTAAATAAAACTGAAACAGTGTACCATCAAAAACCATTATGCTCATGACATACACAGCTTAACTTTAATGTACTTATACAAATATGCCGGTAATATTGATACTAATTAATGGTCCCAACACAATGTCTCAATCATGAGGCATGCAACACATGTAATAAATAAATTCAAAATTATCATAGGACACCAGGATATGGAATGATATGTTCAATGGAACACCTAGATGACCTACATTTGCACATGAATTATACAACAGGTCAGGCCAATATGACTATAACTTCGCAAATAAAGTGAAGAAAACTATAAAGATTTTCAGACAAAATACCTGCTTTGTGTTCCACGTAAACAATGACTGTAAATCAGCTGTTATATTCATTGTGAGGCTGACCTACATCAAGTGAAAGATGACTTAATCAGCATCACATATGTAGGTAGCATATCATTAGTATGGTACAAGCAGCCAAATATATAAATTTATAGCAACATGGAAACATAGAATCTAGGAAGGTCAGTACTGACATTTTCTTAACATTGACAAATTTCCACTTCAAGAAATAATCACTAAGGATCCTATTGGAAGAAAAAACCAATTGTCTGCAACCAAATTAAATATAAAATACTGCACACTCTAAAATTTTCCCAATAAGAATTTCATCTATTCTCAAAGTTATCATGGGTTGAAAGAGCAAATTTAAAGCAGCTGATTCAAAATTGTTGCAATCAGTGCGAGTTCATGCTTTCACGCACATGTAGGTTTTTTCAACACTTCAAGCAACCAAACAGAATTGACAGAGAAAACTCTAACAGCTCTAAGTCTAACAAGTCAAGTTCCAAATACAAATTGAACAGTAACAATTGAGACCCAGTTTCGCATTTTTGGCTCCTAGAAATCCATGCATCCAGCAATAACTATACAAACTTTGGTTATATAGTTTATATAGTTAAGACACAGATTTTAGTAATTAGCAAAAGTATAGAATAGAATTTATCCTATCTGTCAATTGTTTGTCTGACTCCAAATTTTTTGCTTTGTCAAAAGTAGATTGAAAAGCTACAAAATTTGTGCCACTTAATAGCATCCAGACGCGAAGTCCAGCCAAAGTCTAAACCAAAACTGTGGTAAAGTGAGAAAAACTTGGGCACTTCCAATTAATTTCTGAAACATCTGCTTAATGAATAAATTAACAGCCTAATCAAGGTTCATCCAGTGTTTACAATTAACTAAGATTTAACCACAAAGAAACCCTAAATTGTCAAATTTGATAACTAATTGTAGAGAATTTCATTGTTTACATTGCTTGGCCTGTATCAGCTTAACAAATTGACCGAAAATAGCATAAAAATTACCTCATCGTTTCCATGCGGCTGCTTCTGAAACCAGTTGATATTCAAAATCTACAATCACAAAAATCACCAATTAGGGTTGGGTTTCAAATTCCAACAGATTCAAAGACTCCAATTTCTATGCATCTAACGTAAACAGACCTGGATTTGGGCAGAAGGAGCTGGAGAATTTAGGTTATCGGAGAGAGAAGCCATGGCGCACATTAGGGCGAGGATGGTGACGGCGAACGTTAGCAAAGCATTGGTTCTGTAGCCAAACGAATGCATTATTTTTTTTTTTTTTGCTCCGGTTTCGTATCGGAGAGAGAACTATTAGGCGCAACGAGTGCTCGGATCTGGTTCAAGTTAAGTTGTCATCGCAGTGGAGGTTGTCGCCGTTTTCAGTCTGACAAAAGAACATAGGTTTTTATGCAAACGTGGACGTGCCGGAGTGGTTAACGGGCATGACTAGAAATCATGTGGGCTCTGCCCGCGCCGGTTCGAATATATTGGTCACCCCTTTTATAATGACTTTACAAAATCTTTTGAAATTTTAAATATAATAGGATTTGAATTTTTTATTTTTTATTTTTCAATTTTAAGATTTTTTTCAATTTTCGAATCTAAATTTTTCTTATATGTCAAGTGTTGTTGTAATTTTAAATATAACAGAATCTGAATTTTTTAATTTGTTTAATTTTGAAAATTTAATATATTTTTTATATGTCAAATGTTTTTGAAATTTTAAATATACCAGAATTTGAATTCTTGATTGTTTTTTTAATTTTGAAATTTTAATAAAATTTATATATGCCGAATGTTTTTTTAATTTTAAATATAACAAGAATTGAATTTTTAATTTTAAAATTTTAGAATTTTAATACAATTCTTATATGTTAAATGTTTTTGTAATTTTAAATATAAGAGAATTTGAATTTTTTATTTTTAATTTCAAAATTTTAATACAATTCTTATATGTCAAATGTTTTTTTAATTTTAAACATAACAGGATTTGAATTTTTAATTTTTTAATTTTGAAATTTGAATACAATTTTTAGGTGAATTCTACCATTACTTTGTTTTAAACAAAAGTAACATACTTTAGTTTTTAGATCCAATTAAAAAATAACACATGGCATGTTTAAGTCAAAAAAGAAAATATTAAAATAGATGTTAACTTGAGATAGCATGTTACTAAGTAATTGGTTTAAGTGGCAATTTACCCGCTGAACTATCACTCGATGTGCAATTAGGCCCAAAATTAACTTTCTGGACTATTAAACCCATACAAATCCTAATTTTGGCTATTTGGCCCCCAATTACTGCCTAACCAATCGCGTGTGATACACGATCCTCAAAAATAATAAAAAAAAAGAGTTCTACTTACTGTCCTTTGAAGATCTATACATTGTTGTCCTACTCTGTCCTTTGAAGATCTATACATTGTTGTATCAATGACGCCTGTTGAACTTTCCAAAAAAAAAAATAGCGCCTGTTGAAGATAAATCCTTTGACCTTACTAATCCCCCGCAAAAAATATTCATGAGGAATTTAATTTTCCTTGTATAAAGATTTCTTCTTTGATTGATTTCCTGTATTAACATGTTAGATTTGCTACTTTTTAACATATCAAGAGAGAAAAATTATGGCTCGAAATTGAGAACCTGTCTCTTTTTGTGCAGGAATGTGACATCAACTTGGATGGGGAAATTGACTATGAAGAATTTGTGAAGTTTATTCAGAAGCTAGCATCAAACACGTTCATTGTTGTTAGTCAAAGACTGATAGTCACTTTGGTTGTAGCACCCACAGTCGCAACGGTAATAAAGAGAGTTATTGAGGGTGTTCCAGGCGTTGGAAAAGTGGTGCAAAAACTACCCACTTCTATTTATGCGTCCCTATTGACTCTTGCAGTTGTGTGGTTCCAAACTTCTCACTAGGAGATTGACTAGAAACTTCGGCACAGGATGGAATGCTATTTGTTCATGCTCATGAGATAGATGCTGAAATTGCTCACATGTTTATAATCAAAGATAATAAATAGCTAGATTAAAGTGCTTGGGATAAAGACGGTGCGATTAAGAATCGTCTTAGGATGGTGGTGCTGCTCCATTATACTACTGCTTTGTTCACCCTTTCAGGCTGTGAGCATCACAAGTGAGTTTCTGCTCCTTCTTTAATTTAATTATACAACTTTGTGGCACCAGGATCTTTGCTCTGTCACCCCTCAGTTAGCGGAAGCTCTTAGTTTCTGAGAAGCCTTGAACTGGGTCAAGTCTCTACATTTTAATTTTGTTTATCTGATTGCCTTGGTCTAGTGCAAGCTTTTCATAATGATATGTTAGATGATTCGGCATTTGGCCTTATTTTAGAAGATTGTTAGTCTCTTTTTAGAGACATTGAAAATGCACACCTGGTGTTTGTTAGCAGCCGGTTCTGTCAACCCTTCTTTTCTCCTTTAGCAGGTCTCCGATAACTGGCTGGATTTCTGGCCAGCAATTCCTTCTCTTTTTCTACCATGGAAATCGTCAGTCACATGGATATGTTCTCAGTTCCTAAGTTTTCTTAGTTGGGCGATATGGACATTCCCAAGAAATCTTTCTCTTCGGTTATGGCCACATCTGTCAAGCAGTGTCGTCCAACCACCGCTATGGCCATTGAATCTGCTATTCATTACCCCAGCCATGGTGATATGCTCACCACATATGCTAGCGATGAACCATATGATAATCAATGAGAATTGAGCTTTGCTAGATGGGCTTTCGCTGAATCAAGCTGCTCTGCACAAAAATGGAAGAGATTTAATAATGTAACTATAATTACCAAGAGCAAATACGAGAAGGCTGCTGAATGAATAGATACGGTGCTTACTCTGTTCAGATGTTGTTGCCTTTTCGATGGTTGTACGGAAGAAGAGATTCCCATTCTTCTGATAAACACCCTGCGGCCAAGAAGAAGAAACAATGTAACTGATTCATCGCATGTTCGACAGGTGGTTCGACAGGTGTTTGCCTCTTCCCGCCGTTTTAAAAAAAAAATTATGCACTCTTCACTTGACTCTCTCTATGATTTTCGTGTATCACACGCGATTGGTTAGGCAACAATTAGGGGCCAAATAGCCAAAATTGGGATTTGTATGGGTTTAATAGTCTAGAAAGTTAATTTTGGGCCTAATTACACATCGGGTGATAGTTCAGGGGGTAAATTGCCACTTAAACCCAAAAAGAAATCGAAAAAAAAAAGCTAAAGGTTAGGGTGAAATTATTTCGAAGAAGCATTTGGTACTGTGATTGATTACAAACAAATGATCATTGAAAAGTGAAGTTTCTCTCATAGGAAATCAGGTACTGTGTACATGCATTAACTGATGAACTGTGTAACTGATGGTGCAGTGTTGTAACTGCTCCATTCTTTGAATGTGCGTGTAATCTGATGCTTTTTTTTTTAACATAGATGGAACCCATTGAAGTAAATGTAAGGCTTCATCATGGAGGGGCTTTTGTTAGGGATCCAAACCTGAGGTATTCTAATGGTGAAGTGGAAGATTTCACTGTTGTAGATATTGATAAACTGCACTACTTCAGGTTGGTAAAAATGGTTGATTATTTGGGGTATGCCCACGTACCAAAACAATATTGGCTAAAACCTGGGGGGGAAATGGGATTGGATTTGAAATTAATATATAATGACAGTGGGATACATGAAATTCTGATGGCTTATGGGAGCAAAGATATTGAAAATATTGATATTTATTGTGAGCATGAGTTAGATGTGCCTAATGTATGTGAAGTCCCCTTGTTAGATTACTCTGTTATTGATGGTAATGAATTTGGGCCGAAGGGTGAGAGTGTGGGTGGGAATATAGGTGATGCTACAAGATTTGAGAATAATATTGATGTGTTAGATGAGAACAATACTGATGTGTTAGATGAGAATATATTTGATGAAATAGTAATTAAATATGAACCAAATGTGACTGATGATGTGAATGTGAATAGAGATGAGGGCTATGTAGATGTGCAAGTGAGTTGTGATAATCCAGCAATGAAATTAAGGCCGAGGAGGAGAAGATTTAATGATGTTGTTGATCAGTTTGGAAAAACTAAAGATGCAGGGACTGTGTTTGAGAGAAATGTTGAAGATGAGAATGAGGAGTTTATTATTGATACAGATGTTGGTTCTGATGCTGGGGATGAAGAGTTAGTTGAAGCAAGAAATAAAAAAAGATCTTACATAGAAGAGAACATTAATGCAGCTGAAGAGAGCTCGGAGGAAGAAGATGTTGTTATTGAAGAGCCAGTTGGAGTGAATACAGCAGGGTCTAGTGAAACACAAGGAACAAATGAGGTTGAGTTAATTGGAACTAACATTGAGTATGATGGCAATCGCAATGAAGACAGCTTTGAAGAGGAGTCTGATGAGGAAGGTAATAAACTTGTCAAAAGAATAAGAAGTCGACACGTGGTTTATGATGCAAGTGTGAATGTTCCAGCTTTTATTGTTGGCATGGTTTTTAAAGATGCTGAAGAGTTCAGATTTGCTTGCACAAAATACTCTATTGCAAGGCAGGTTGACATCGATTTTTTAAAAAATGAACCAGGTCGGGTAAGGGCTGTGTGCTCTTATAGTGGCTGCCCTTGGATTTGCTTTGCAAGTAAAGAAAAAGTAACTAGTGATTTCAAGGTGAAAAATTATAATCCTAAACATATTTGTGTCAAGCAGTTTAAGAGTAGAAGGATCACATGAAAATTTATTGCAAATTACTTGAAGAGTATAATTGAAGCGAAGCCCTCAACAAAGGTGACTAAATTGCAAGCTAAAGCAAAAGAAGACCTCAAATTTGATATCGGTTATCATATGGTAAAGAGAGCAAAGAAGAAGGTCCTAACTAAGTTGCAAGGCAACTATATTCAGCAATATGCATAACTTCAAGACTATGTTGCGGAAATAAGAGCTGCACACCCTAGTTCAACATGCATTGTGATAACTCAAGCTGTAGCAAATATCTTTGACAAATTCTATGTTTGTTTTCATGCATTGAAGGAAGGATGGAAAGCTGGCTGCAGGCCTGTTATAGGACTAGATGGTTGCTTTCTGAAGACTCATTGTAGGGGCCAATTATTGATTGCGGTTAGACGTGATGGAAATAATCAGCAATTTCCAATTGCATGGGCAGTGGTACAAGTTGAAAACAAGCAAAACTGGCTTTGGTTTATAGGATTGGTAAAGGAAGATTTGGGCTTGTCAGATGGGGCAGGCATGGTTGTGGTGACAGACATGCAAAAGGGGTTGTTGTTTGCTGTGAAGCATCATCTTCTACAAGCGGAGCATCGATGGTGTGCGATGCACATTTTCTCAAATTGGCAAAAAAGATGGCAAGGAATAGAGCTAAATATGCAATTTTGGAAAGCAGCCAAGAGTTCATATTATGAGATGTTTTTGGATAGCTTGGAGGAGTTGGATGACATAGCTTCTGGATGTGTTCAAGATTTCTTGGTTTATCCACCTCATACATGATCAAGAGCATTCATAAGTGTTGCCCCAATGAGTGATGTGATCGATAATAACATGTGTGAGAGCTTTAATAGTGTCATCTTGGATGCACGTTTTCGACACATCATTCACATGTTAGAAGCAATCAGAATTACTATTATGAATAAGTTGAAGACCAACCATAATTTCATAAAAAATTGGACAAGTGAGCTGAGTCCGAGTTATGTGCAAAAAATTGAGAAGAACATGGAGAGGGCTTTTAATTGTCATATGCAATGGAATGGAGGTAGTGGTTTTGAGATTAGTGAAGGGAAAGACAAGCACGTAGTTGTAGTGGAAAAAAAATCATGTAGCTGCAGGTCTTGGAACATCTCAGGAATACCGTGTCCACATACGCTATGTGCAATACATCATTTGGGGTTAAAGTTAGAAGACCAAGTATCTTTATGGTATAAGAGGGATGCGTACAACAAAACTTATGCACATCTTATGCCACCAATGAAAGGTTCAACACTATGGCAAAAAACTAGACTGCCACCCATTGAGCCACCTGCACAGAAGAAAAAAATGGGCAGACCACAGACAATAAGACAAAAGGATCCAGATGAACCAAAAAGGCTGGTTTAATTTCAAGACGAGGGACTGTCATTATTTGCAGTGTGTGCAAAGAAGTTGGGCACAATAAAGCAACATGCAAGAAAAAGAATGAAGCAGCGCATCCAATCCCTACACAGTCATCTCAAAGCAATCCCTCGCAGCCAATACCTAGAGCAGAGTCATTTCAGGTATGAATGCAAAGCAAAATGCTGGTTTGTGGAAATAATTAATGTTTTTCAAAGTAGTATGTTTACAAACTGATTAGTTGGTCATTTTATGTTAGGATTAGTAGAGCTTTGTTGAAGAATAATAATTATAAGCTTATGGAAAATTTTGCAACATGAAGACAGTGGACTTGCAAGTATATATGAAGATATAGGTGTCAGAATTGGTGCTAAGACAGCAAAAACCAAAGTACATGTTGGTTCGAAGACATTAACATCAACTACAAAAAGGCAAAAAGAAAACAGTCAAGCCACCCACATGCATTGTTATTAAAAAAGGATCTGCAAGCTTGGATGTAAACTTTTTATTTTATATAGTAACTATCAAGTTTTGAGTTTTATTATGTGTTTGCTAACTTACTGAAATTTTTTTTGCATTGAAGCATTCGCTATTCATGCAAAAGTTAAACAAACCAAGCAATCTCATTACTAGATAAGCTCAAAGAACCATTGGACAGTTGAAGCCACCACAGACGGCACAAGGCAACCCTATTTATGGTCGATTTCAAGCACCAGGTTTGAGATGGGATGGATCAGATGCAGTAACGACAAGAAATTTACAAGCAGCAGCAGCAAGTAGAGCGAGAGCATTAAAAAGAGGAAGAGATGAAAGTACTGTTGAAGGAAGCAGCTCACAATCAAGTAGCCAAGTGGTCAATGATTCACAGGCAGGCTTACCACCTCTAGCATGACATAAAGAAGGATCAACACATATATTTTTTGTTTTTATTGTAATTTGCAGACAACTATTTTAATTAGATACTGCAAATAGATGTTTTTGCCACTGCAGACTTGTTTTATTTGATAGCTGTAGTGTTTTGTGAATGTTACATGGGGATTTTATTGGGTATAGGTGGTTTTACAAAATGTGTAGTACAGGTGGTTTTTGTGCATAAAAGTGATGCTTTTAGATATTGTGCAGAACAGGTGAACTTTATGCAGAATAGGGGGTTTTTTTGCAGAAATTATTATGCTTACATATGTATATGGGAAACTAATGTCTATGGAATTAATATATTGCAATTAGCTTTTATATTTATATGTTCATTGTTTCTATCTAATTCTTTTATGCAGACTGATGTTCATTTATTTTTTTGCCATTCACTGTCAAGGCTTGTCTTATGTTTTCATTTGAAGAGTTTTTTTTCCACTGTGTATCATGTCTCTTTCAAGCACAATTCTGCAATTAAATATACAGGGACTGTCAATAACAACAAATGGAGCTCAATAAACACAAGTTCCTTTAATTCCTGGCAATTTTCCCTATTACACTTGTTTTGACATCAGTTCTGTTTCAATCAAAAAATACAGTCATTCTTGAAAACCCAGACCCTACAAAATATAACCATCGGGTCATGATATTTTTTTTGCCAAAATGCCAAGAACAATTGCCCAAAACACTACTTCCCTATTACACTACTTCCCTAAAACACTAATTCCTTAAAACACTACTTCCCTATTGGTTCTATTACTACCCACACAAAAAAAAACATAATCACAAAGCACAAAATCTTCAGAGCCATTTCATTGTTACAAAGTGCCGATGATGAAAATGATGACCTTCCAGCATTTTTCAGTTGATCAACTTCCTCCTTCATAGCTTTCATTTCTCCCTCAACTTC
>CATIWK010117688.1:0-11729 GCA_949634005.1 Mallotus japonicus
CTTAAGATTTGCATGCCCAAATGAACTTGGATTTTGACAAGTAAGCCCAATTTAGAAAGCTTAAGATGTCTACTTCAAATGTGAAGAAGATAACTTTCTCATTACTGGGCTCTAAGGATGTCAAAAGCCTTCTTGAATCTCAGAGGTCGAATCAGCCTAGTATATTCATACTTCATTTTAACTTCCAATAGAGTCCTAACTTATACACACTTAAATAAAATTATTAGCAACTTAAATTGATTGTCAAAGATCAAAATTAGGAGTTTGATCATGCAAATGGTCAACATTTTATTATGTTACATTAAATTCTCTTTTATTAGGAAGTGATGATTTAAATATGAATTAGTTTTTCTAATTAATGAAGTTTATTAGTACTTACATATTGTGTTCATTAATCTTATTGTGAGTTGATAATTGATCACCATTAGCTTAATCTTATTTAGGGTTTTAAATTGAGAAATCAAAATCTTGATGGACCTATGAACATAAGTTTCAATTGCTTATAGGTAGAGATACAATACGTGATTTAAATTCCTATTGGGTGTAATTTGCTGATTTATGTATTAAGGATTTGGAAAATATATTTACAATGAGAATTGGAATCTTGTGAGTTAAGGTGATGATCATGAATTAAATTGATCAATTCTTGAGAAAGATTAATCAATAATATAGAAAAACTCAGGAAATGCAAGATTAGTAAACTCATTAATCAGCATTAATTAAGGATTGTGAAGAGAATCAATGCCTAATAAGTTTATTCGTTGATAGTTTCTTTTAGTTTTGCAAAGTCATTCTATTTTACATTGCAATTTTTTGTTTTAGTTTAAGATTAATTTCAAAATTTGATTCTAAATTCTTAAACTATAAGAAATAAGTAAATATGTGGATAGGTTATAATTTCTGAAAGAATAGTATCTTTAATATATTATGCGTTGATTCTGTGTACTTATGGACTATACACAACAAGCAGTTTGTTCAGTGTCTTGCCAAGGTCATAGTTCAATCATTTGTTCTTTTTTTTTTTAATACGAGTTCAATCATTTGTTTGAGAAAAATAGGAGTAAGGTAAGGCATGTTTAAAGTGAATCGAGGTAAGGTTTTAGGAAGTAAGGTAGAGTTTGTAATTTTCTTATATGGATGCATGATGGGTTAAGAATTGGGCGGTTTTGAGATTTTTGGATTTTTTTTTCTATTGATAGAGATATGAAATGATCAACAATGACAGAATCAGAATGAGCACCTTGAAAATGATCTGAAGAGTCCTAAGCCTATCTGACTCTAAATTGCGTCACTTTCCACTAGGTGTCGCCTTCTGGCCGCCCTGGTTTTGACTTCCGATGGACTTTCCAGGACACGGGGATTTGTTCGCACCACCACCCATGTCATCGAAGCCATCTTATGCAAAGATTATTGAAGGGTCTTCCTCTGAAGCCAATATACTGTCCGTTGATGGTGAAGCCACCTCGAATAAAGGGGGATTTATTGCCATTAAAATCAACCAGCAGTTGTATGAACAGCAGATTGAGATCTGCCAACATGCTTTGATCGCCAGGCTTGTGTTATCCAAGGGTGAATCACTATGGAAATTGCCTGACCTAAAGAAAAAGTTATCTTCAGTTTGGGGCTTGTCTTTGGCTTGGAAGCTGATCTCTTTGTGAAGAGGATTTTACCATGTAATCCTAAATTCTAACGATGAGAAGACATCAATTTGGGGTAGAGGCTCAATTCCTTTAAAGCCTGGAATTCTCCGTTTACAGCATTGGACTCCAGATTTTGATCTGTCTGCTCAAAAATCCACTACTACGTAGATTTGGGTCCATTTTTATAAGCTCCCTTGGGAGTATTGGCATCCTAACATTTTAGCCTCTATCGCTGGTGGGATTGGTGTCCCTTTGAAGATCGACAATGCTACTTTAATGGGATAATTTGGCCATTACGCACGAGTTTTAGTTGATATTGATCTTTCGACTAATCTCCCAGAGAACTTACTTGTTGAAAGGGTTGGAAAAAGCTTTTTTATAGATGTTGTGTACGAGAATTTTCCATTGTTCTGCTCAATTTGTTCTAATATCGGACACGCTCCCAAATATTACAGATTGGCTAAGCATTCTCCTAGGGAGAATAAGGACGGGAAAACAAGGCCTGAAAAACCTGTTGATAGTTTAAAGGTTTAGAAGCCAAAGGAAACGACTGAAATTTAAACCAGCAATGCTTTTCAAAACTTACAATCGGATCTACATACAAACGACATGCTGGGGTCTAAGGTCGTGCAAGATGTTAATGTCGTGGTTTCTGTTAATGAGTACTTGGTTTCCAAGGATACGATGCCTCCTCATGAATCTACACAGTCACATCGGATTGAAGAGAAGCAAGGGGATATGATTTTGGTCGACGGGGATAATGCAGATGTCGTTGAGGCTGATGTCGATGAAACTACTGCAGATGCTCTTACAGCCAAGGAGCAATCTCAGGATGCTGATTTGTTGGGGAATGCAGCTTCAGATAGATCACATCCTAAAACGGTTCAGGTACAGGATGGTATTTTGGATGAGCATGACTCTGAGGGGGATGATCAGTGTAGTCCTTCTACTGTTCGGAAGCTCTCTTGGGCCAACGATGCTGAGTTAGAGGACCATCAGTGGACTAAGGTTACCAGGAAAAAAAGCAAAGGGTAAACATGACCTTAAAGCTGTTCTTTCTAAAAGAACTTCTAGAAAACCTGAAAAACTGAATTTATAAAGGTTTTCTATTGGAATTGCAGGGGTATAGGTAATGCTTCTACCCAACGTTCTTGTTATTCCCTTTATCAAAAATATTCTCCAGATAATGTGTGTATAGTGGAACCTATGGTTGCCTTTTCTTCTATTTCTTCTTCTTTTTGGGAGAATTTGCATTTATCTTTAATTGCTTCTAATTTTACTGTGATGCCATCTATTTGGGTTTTGAATAAAATTGTTCTAGAAATGGTTCCAGTCGTGTTGAGTGTCGTTTGGATAGAGCAATGGGAAATATGGCTTTCTTTAATTATTGGTAAAAAATTTCTTATTTAGTTCTTCCGCGCCATCAATCTGACCACTCTCCCCTCCTTCTTCAATGTGCTCAAGCAGATAAGCAGATCTCTCAGTTTCGTTTTCAAGCTATGTGGGTTTCACATCCATCCCTACCAAATTTCATTACTCAGAATTGGACTATTTCCACTGATATGCTTCCTCCCATGCCACTTCTTGGTTTTAAACTTAAGCGTCTTTGTTCTGCACTTAGAATTTGGAATCATGAAGTTTTTGGTCGTTTGGAGGTTAACATTTTGAATGCCAGTTCTCTTTTATAGGATATTCAATCGGAAATTACTTCCACTGGGTTTTCAGAGGATCTTCATCGGAAAGAAATCAATGCTCACTCAGACCTTGAGTTTCACCTGAAACAGCAGGAAATTTTTTATAAGGAAAGGAGTCGAATCAAATGGTTAGCTGCTGGGGATCACGGCCTTCTTTCATCAGCATTTTGCAGGGAAGAAGCCGAACCATAAAATTCAACACCTAAAAATTGATGGGTTACTTTCGGACAATAAGACAGAAATTAAGCATCGCATTATTGAATTTTTTCAGAGTTTATTTCGGGCAGATCATTCCACTTCATCTGACATTAATTTGATTAGATCGATGGTGCCTTCTTTAGTCACTAAGGAAGATAATTTGCTTTTGGTGCATTGTCCTACTTCTGATGAAATCAAGGAGACATTTTTTTAGATGGATGGTCACAGTGCTCCTGGTCCGGATGGGTTCATAGGTATTTTTTACAAATCCTTTTGGGATGTTATTAGTAGTGATGTCTGCGCTGCTGTCCAGAATTTTTTTTCTTACTGGAGTTATCACTTTTGGGATGAATTATAGTATTATGATTCTTATTCCTAAAGTGGTAGAGACTATCATGGTAGAACAATTTCGTCCTATTATTCTAAGCAATTTCTGTTTTAAAATTGTTACAAAAATTTTGGCAGATCGACTTGCTTTAATTGCCTAGAAAATTGTATCTTGCAATCAATTCGGGTTTATCAAGGATCGCAATATTTCTAATTGTATTGTGGGAGCTTCTGAGGTGTTAATCTCCTTCATAAATCATGCTTTGGCAGGAATATGGCTTTAAAAATAGATATTAAAAAAGCATTTGATACTGTTGAATGGGCTTTCCTTTTGGATGTTATGGAAGCATTTGGTTTCTCTTTGCAGTTTCGAGATTGGATTTTGTCTATTTTTTCCTCATCTCGAATTTCTATTATGATTAATGGCAAGACTCATGGTTATTGCCCTTGCTCTAGAGGTGTTCATCAAGGGGATCCCCTCTCTCCCCTACTGTTTTATATTGCTGAAGACTTCCTCAATCATCTGCTTTCTTTGAAGGTTAATCAAGGTTTTTTAATTCCTATGCTCTACAGAAGGAATTCCAATTTTTCGTCTCATTTCTTATATGTGGATGACATTCTTTTGTTTGGAAAAGCCTCTCTCAGGAACAATCGTAATATTAACTCAGTTTTTAGGACTTATGGTCAGCTTTCGGGGCCAATGGTTAATTGGGCCAAGTTTGAAATTTTTTATAGGAAAGGCATCAATGAAAGGCGCATTTTAAAGATGCAGTAATTTATGGGTATGCGAAAGGGCTCTTTTCCTTTTGTTTATTTAGGGGTGCTTTTGTTTGCAGGAGCTCCCAAGCGCAAATAGCTTCAGCCTCTTACTGATAAAATTTGCAATAAATTTGCAAAATGGAAGAGTAGTACTTTATCAATGGCTGGTAGGCTCACCTTAATCCAATCTATTATTACGAGCTCTCTTCTGCATTCATTCACCATTTATAAATGGCCTCAGTCCTTAATTCATTTTATGGAGAGGTGTATGCGGAATTTCCTTTGGACTGGTTCTGTGACTGATAGAAAGCTTGTTTCGGTTCCCTGGCACATTACTTGCCTTCCTATTAAAGAGGGAGGGATTGGTATCAAAAATTTAAACTTGTTGATTGAGGCTATGCTTAGTAAGTTGGCTTGGAGGATAATTATTTCCAATGAGTTCCCTATTAATTTTTTGCGTAATAGATTTTCTGCATCCTTCGGGTTTTCCAAGAGAGTCTTCTTTCCAATCTTCAATTTGGTCTTCTATTAAAGGTGTTTATTTTGCTCTTAGAATGGATATAAAATGGTTTATTGGCACTTCTAGCACTTTCAATTTTTGGAATGATGAGTGGATTTCTCCAACTGTGGCATCTCAACTGAATATTTCGGTGAGGGATCAACAGAGTCTTTATGAACCAGTTTCATCTTTTCTAATTGATGGTGTTTGGCATTTGGATCATATCTCTAGTACGATTGTCAAAGATAATATATTAGTTGTTTCTTCCCTTAAAGAAGATCTAGATTTCTGTGTTTGGACAAAATCTTTAGATGGTGTTCATTCAGTTAAAAAGGTGTACAATTATCTGCGTTCTCCTCATATGCAGTCCCCTTGGTGTTTTTTTATTTGGAAGGAGTTCCTCCCTCCTTCTCGATCTACGACATACTGGTGGGCCATCCTCAAATACCTTCCTACTGATGACAATCTTTGAAAAAAGGGTTTAATCTTCCCTTCTCACTGTGTTATGTGTAATTCACATGCTGAAGATGGTGAACATTTATTACCAGCTGCATTTTTGCCTTAACTGTTTGGCGAGCTGTTTCAACTCTTTTCGGTCATGCTTTAATGATTTCAGGTACGTTACTAGATTTGATTATGAGTGCTATGACTCATTCTTTCAGCTCGCAACTCTTCTCTTTATGGACAACAACTATTGTTAATGGAATTTGGCGGGTTCAGAATGCTATCATTTTTGACAATGAGGTTCCAAACATTCATGTCACTCTTCGGTCCTTATGGGGCATGATTAAAGAGGTGGATTATTTTCGTGTTAGTAGAATGTTCAATACAATTCATGAGCTGCATGTTTTAAGTTCTCTTCTGGTCAAAGGAATTTCAAGTAAGGCTCCAACTATTATTTCTGTCGTTTGGCGTGCTCCTCCTATTGAATGGGTCAAAGTGAATACAGATGGATCAGCCATGGGTTCACCTGGTGCGTCGGGTTCAGGAGGAATTTCAGGACTACTAGAGGTTTGCCCCACGGTGCCTTCGCGTTTGGTAATGGCCATTCTTTCGCTTTTATTGCTGAGCTTCTTGCTGCAATGAAAGCTATTGAAATAGCTTGGAGTCGTGGATGGCACTCTCTCTGGCTTGAGTGCGACTCTATGTACGTGGTTCATTTGTTTCGCACGAAGTCTAAGCATATTCCATGGGAATTTAGACAGCAGTGGTCTCAATGTCTCTTTTATGTCTTTCAAATGTGCTTTTGTGTCTCTCATATTTTTCGCAAGGGTAACTCAGTTGTTGACTTGCTTGCAAAGCATGGTACATCAGCTTCAAATTTTCTTTGGTGGGATTCTATCCGGGACTTTTGTAATACTGCAATTTGTGATGACTATAGCAGCACCATTAGATATCGCTTTGCTTAGAGTTGTGAGGCTCTGCCTTTTATTTGTAAACATTCTTTTTTCTTTTGGGTTTAATGATTTTTCTTGGACTACAAAAGCATGAAATAAATGCTAAGAGTGTGTCAACCTAGTTGAGATGCTCGGGTGCGTTATCTGATTTCTGGACTCCAACTTTTTACTCAAAAAAAATTAGCACCTTACTTCTGAAAAAAATAATAACACGTGTCGGTTTACAAAGTGAACAATAGAAAAATATTTTTAACCTTAAACTTTTTTGGTATTTCATTTAATAGGAGGGAAGGTCATTTCCAAAAACAACCATAGTAAATTAATCTCTTTATCTTAATTTGAAAACATACAGATTATATTCGTAATTGAATATATAGTCTAATATTCAGTTGCCCACCTTTAAAATTAATTAGTCCCACACTTCAAGACAAAAAAAAAAAGTGCTACGTCAATGTATACTTGAGTGTTAAAATGTGTTTTCGAGACTTGGATGAAGTGGAAGGCTGCATTAGTTGATGTTGTATATATATGTTTTCAACAATAGATTTCATGGCTAATTGACATATTGTTAGAACTACGAACCCAAAATCACTTGGAATAGAAAGTAAATCATTATATTTTTGGACATAATTATAAAGATCTATTATTGGTAAGTGAATTTTAAATTAAAAAATATTATTTGACCAACAGTTTTTTATACCATTTCATATCAATTTCTTTTACTATCTAATCCAATATTTTTAGACTAACTCTGTATACAATCTGATTTAATATTATATTATTGATAGATGCTATTTTTATAATTAAAAAAAATGCTTTTATATATAAATTTTGAAAAATTAAACAATTACAAATCTAGTAGAATAAAAAATTACAAATATTTTGTTAGAATATTATGGTCAATTTTACCATTTTTTTAAATAAAAATGTCCTCATAAATATTTTTTAGCCAATCCAATGTTGGAGAATCAACATTTTCAAGAATAAGAGTTTATGCATAACAAGACTATAAGTCGTAAGAGAGTTTAAGAGAATAAATTGCAGTAATCATTCATTTAATATACTTGTATTAATTTTTCCAAGGAGAATTTGGTTTTTAAATCATTATATAGTGTACTTTAAAAAAAATGTTTGTTCATATTTTGAATTAGTAAGTTAAATTCCCCCTCTCCAATAACACTGACAACTAACACGTCATGATCCTATAGATACTAATAAAGAGACATCGATTTAAAAAAAAAAAAAAACTAATTAATAATCCAGTATTCAACTTCATCCCTCTTCATAGTACTACAAATCCTAATTCTAAAAATGCATCTTAATTTAGTTTATGAAATAAGAAAAGGTGGTGCTCGCTTGTTTTTTTTTTTTTTTTGATAAGCAGCCTGATATTTTATTAATGAAATAAACCAGGAAAAACTCATCTTGCTTTAGAACTATCCCGAATCAATAGATTCACCCCATACACCCAAAACTAATCCAAAACAAGACAGATAAAAAAACCTGGAGAAAACGAAATACAACAATAGCAGAATAATAGCAAAGATAACAAAACAAGATCCAACGTAGACCAAAATATAAAAGGAGTAATGCGTCACAACCAAGCAAGGAATTCGCTGTCCCTATGCGATCCTTGCTTAGCGAGGGAATCAGCCATGAAGTTGCTTTCCCTACGGGTGTGAGAGAAGGTAATGTATTGGAAGACTCCCTTTAGATTTTCAATTATGCAGAATTCTTTATGCATGCTCCAAGGGCTGGAATTGCTGGCTTGATTTACCCACTTTACCGCATTCAAGGAATCAGATTCGATAGTTAACGTAGAAGAAAGAAGCTCTGGTTTAAGGACAGACAATTGTAAAGCTCTGGTGCTTGCTTGTTAGTTCCCATATATTGAATAAATATTTCACAAATTAGATGGTAGAGAGTTAAATTTTTATATACACTGCTGTTAAATAAAATATGTTAAAATTTACCAACAACATGTAGGGAGGTTGTTTCCTCTTAAGTGATATCTCGGATTCGAATCATGGTGTATGCAATTGTATTAAATTAATGGATTATAGATACCAGTAGTTAGACCAAAAAATTATCATACAAAAGTGGAAAAAAATTTGTCAATTATATATATTTTTATGTCATAATTCTATTATATAACCAATTATAAAGTTATAGTTATCTTTAAATTTCTTTGACAGGCTGTTCATTGCCTGGGAATTAATTAAATTTTTATATATGGAAGAATTACAACAGCCCTTACTCAAAAATATATATAGTTCACTCAGGAATTCATTTTTTTGGTTGTATATTTCCTCATATTATTTTTTCTTTCTTAATATATTCTATAGTTTCATTTTATTAAGATTGTTTTGTTAAGTTAGATATATGTGGTCCAATATTACTTGAATTAGTTTCCAATTAAGCATAAAATACATGGTGATGCATGTCCACCATATCCCAACTATATAAGCAGTAGCTACTTCATGACCAATCAAGAAGAGTATCAACTTGAGAAAAAAAAAACTATTACAAGAGATTATATACATTACCATTATGAAGAAAAAAGCATTGACATTTGTGTTGATGTGTGTGGTGGTTGGGATGCTTGCAGGGCAGTCCAATGCTTTGTTTAAGAATTTCGGAACATGCATCAAGAACTGTATGATTCAATGCGCTCTTCCTCCATGGAATCCACTTTGCCCTTTCAATTGCCTTGGTAAGTGCATCATCCACGCATCTGACGCCACTACTACTCAAGACACTACTCATCAATTTTGTACTGTTGGTTGTGCTACATCCTTGTGCTCCAAGCTCATCACCAAAGACAACCTTGGTAATGAAATCTCTCCCTCTCTCTATCTTTCTTTCTATTTCCCTCCAGCATCTCATAGTCATAAAAATTTCGCTTAATTCGGATCTAACCAGTTTTTAGCAAATAGAATATTGCTTTAGGGTTAAAAGGTTACGAGTTTAAATTTTAGTTAAAATTAATTAATAAGGTTTCCAATATTCTTTGAATTGTGTATAATGAAATTTTTTCTTAATTTTTTTTCAGATGTGAATCAAGTGGAAAGCTGTGTGAATGATTGTTCAGGAACATGCACCCGCAATTATGAGCCATCAAATTGATAGAGAAAAGCTAAGCCTTGTGCTTCTTTGGTGGTTGAAGGTTAACTAGTATTGTAACACATATGTCCAAAATAAAGACAAATTATCAAATTAAGATAATTTTAAAATTTAATTCTAAAGTCTTAAAAAATAAGAAATAAATAAATAGGTGGATAAGTTATAGTCTCTGATTATGCGTCAATCCTATGTAATCACGGACTATATATACTCAACAAGCAGTTTGTTCGGTGTCTTGCCAAGGTCATAGTTCAATCATTCAATCATTTTTTTTTAATATGAGTTCAATCATTTGCTTGAGAAGAATAGGAGTAAGGTAAGGTATTTTTAAAGTGAATGGAAGTAAGGTTTTAGGAAGTAAGGTAGAGTTTTAAATTTTATTTTCTTTGGGAAAAATGGATGCATGGTGGGTTGAGAATTGGGCAGTTTAGAGATTTTTGGATTCTTTCTATTGATAGATATATGAAATGATCAACAATGACAGGATCAGAAGTAGCACCTCAAAATACTTCTAGAAAAATAATAATACATGTCTCGATTTACAAAATGAACAATAAAAAAATAGTTTTACCCTTAACTTTTTTTGGTATTTCATTCAATAGGAGGGAAAAAAATAATTTTGTGAATTCGTGCCACTCCAAGGTAATTTCCAAAAACAACCATAGTAAAGTAATCTCTTTATCTTAATTTGAAAAATATACAGATTATATTCGTAATTGAATAAATAGTCTAATATTCGATTGCCCACCTTTAAAATCAATTAATTCCATACTTCAAGACAAAAAAAGGTACTATGTCAATGTACTTATATGTTTTTTTGGTCATTCACACATTAACACACACGAGTCAGAGATATCAATGGAGTACTTCAAAAGAGATATCCTAATCCTTGGAAACTCCTTTCTAATAGATAACCCACACACCCCTTAAATTCCCAATGTGGGACAACTTCCTTTCCAGTACTTATTTGTTAAAATGTTAGATTTTGTGTTTTCGAGACTTGGATGAAGTGGAAGGCTGCATTAGTCGATGTTGTATATATATGTTTTCAACAATAGATTTCACGGCTAATAGATATATTGTTGGAACTACGCACCCAAAATCACTTGGAATAGAAAGTAAATCATTACATTTTTGGACATAATTATAAAGATCAATTTTTTTTTTTTTGAGTTATAAAGATCAATTATTGGTAAGTGAATTTTAAATTAAAAAACATTATTTGATCAACAATTTTTATACCATTTTCATATCAATTTCTTGTATTATCTAGTCCAATATTTTTAGACCAACTTTTTATCCAATCTGATTTAATATTATATTATTGGCAGATGTTATTTTTATAATTAAAAAATATGCTTTTATAAATAAATTTTGACAAACTAAACGATTAAAATCCAGTAGTATCAAAAAATTACAAATGTTTTGTGAGAATATTATGGTCAATATTACCATTTTCTTAAAAAAATAAAAATGTCCTGAAAAAAAATTTCTTAGCCAATCCTATTTTGGAGAATCAGCATTTTCAGAGATGAGAGTATATGCATAAAAAGACTAGAAGTCCTAAGAGATTTTAAGAGAATAAATTGCAGTGATCATTCACTTAATATACTTATATTAATTTTTCCAAGTAGAATTTGGTTTCCAAATCATCGTATAGTGTACTTTAAAAAAAAATAATGTTTGTTCATATTTTGTATTAGTAAGCTAAATCCCCCTACCCTCTATCTGTTAACACTAACAACTAATACGTTGTGATTCTGTGAGTATTGATAAAGAGACTCAAGTTAAAAAAAAAATAAAAAATCAATATTTAATCTAGTATTCAAGTTCATCCCTCTTCCTAGTACTACAAATCCTAATTCTAAAATTGCATCTTAATTTAGTTTATGAAATAACGAAAGGTAGTGCTTGCTTGTTATTTCCCATATATTGAATAAATATTTCACAAATTAGTTGGTAGAGAGTTAAATTTTTATATACGTTGCATTTTCAGAGATGAGAGTATGTGCATAACAAGACTAGAAGTCCTAAGAGATTTTAAGAGAATAAATTGCAGTGATCATTCACTTAATATACTTATATTAATTTT
>CATIWK010117692.1:0-14996 GCA_949634005.1 Mallotus japonicus
ACTTAATACTTATCATTTTGTTTAAGTATAAAGATTTATATAGACATAAGTCAAGTCCACATTGAAATAATAGTGAACATTAAATTAAAAATAATTTAATATACATTCTAAAATAACATGTCCATAAAAGTTATAAACTTAAAATATACAATAGTATGGCCACTAAAATGAGAGCAACACCAGAGCAAAGTTGTTAGGCCGACCTTAATAATCTATCTATACAACACCCTTGGGTCATGGGTCCACTATCAAGCCCTGCTATCTGGAAAGATTTTGAAAACAAAGAAAAATGAGTACAAAAATACTTAGTGAATAGATATTACACGCATAAAACAATTTATCTTAATTAAACTTAATAAACACCTTAAATCCAAAATACTAAAGTATTCATAACCAATTTATAAATCATTTAAAACATCAAATCCAATCTTGCTTTCAAACATATTCAAAGCTTAATCAATTAAACCAAGTGCCTTTGCAAACATCAATACATCCTTTCAATCAAAATATCATTCACTTAAAACATTAAATCAATACTTTCTTTCAAACTTGTGAGAACTCAGCCAAGTCAAACAAATGCTTTTATAATATCGATATAAACTTCCATGTGTATTAACCAACCTTGTAGCAAACATCACAACCCGGCCATAACGTACAGGCCATCACAAATTCACTTTCAAAGCGCACTTGAAAGCTAACCCTTCAACTACATTAGCACGGAACGGCCCTTCTCTCTTCACCGTCCTTCAATCAAGTGCCCTATTGTTTATTGCGCAATAACAACCATCAAAAATCTCAAATGTGCATATATCACCTCAGCTATGGGTGAGCAAGCCTTCCGTGGAAACCGAACCGCAAACCGAACCGACCCAGTTCGGTTAGGTTGACTATTTTGGCATTTTCGAAATTTTTGAACAGAACCGAATTTTGGTTCTGTTCGGTTTTCTGTCCAGAAAATTCGGTTAACCGAATTTTCTGGACAGAAAACCGAATTTTAACCGATTTAACAGAATTTTACTAATTTTTCTATTTTTTAATTTTTAAATATTATAATCATGTAATAAAAAATTAAAAAAATTAATATTTTTAAAAATTTCGGTCGGTTCAGTTTGAATTTTGAAAATTTCGATTGGTTCGGTTCGATTTTAGATTTGATTCGGTTCGATTCGGTTATAGTTTGGTTCGGTTTGGTTAAAAAAAAACCCTAAAACCGACCGAACCGATCGAATGCTCACCCCTAACCTCAGCACATTCACACATCTCATATAGGGTTGTAATACATAAAACCAAATACCATTTTCATCAAATAAATAATTAGAATAATTCCATCATATTTATAATTCAATAGAGTATTCAAGATCAAACCACTTATCATCATAATTCAAAGGAATAAAATCAAGCTGATTATAATCTTATTTAAATCATTGAGTATCCAAAATAATTTCAAATCATATTACCAAATAAAAACATAGAGCAGTAACACACTTCGCTTGTGAACTTGAAACTATAATTGTTTCAAAGCTTGTATCATAACTAGTAATTCATGAGGTAAATAAGCAGAATTGAAATAATTCATATACAACAATTTCAAGTCTATAAAAACAACATTAGAAGTTCATTTCATTGCTAAAATAAAGAGATTTTAAAGGCTTGAACATCTGCTCACCAAAATAGTCCACAAACACACACAATCAGTTCACTGAATTGCTTAATTTACACATCCACTTTCCTTGCCTTTTCCAGCACCTTAATCATGAAATTTATTTATAAATCATCAATATAACAATCCCATATACTGATCTAATTATGCAGCCCCAAACTATATGCAAAATATGCAAATTAATCTAATTCTACAAATCAACTCCATTTATTCTAAAAAAACTGTTTTCAAGCCAAAATTAGAAAAATCTCTCTGACCTGTAGAAGAGGAATTTTAACCTAAAATTTTAACCAGACTCAGATATATATGTCTAGTATCTTCAGTAAATATATCACTTCAATTTCTCAACTATTAAGGGGGCTAAGGATAGCTCAACATAACCAGCTTCAATAGTCCTGACAGACAAAGCAATTAAAAATATAGCCTTGATTGACCATGTTACAGATAGAATCAGCTCCAATTCAAAACTACAAAGTTTTAAAGGACTCTTTTAAGTTTCCTTAGAATCAAACCAAACTTAATTGAAGTTTTCTATCTCAAGATATATGAAACGAATCCAGACTAGTTTTAACTCATAAACTCTGTAAACCTGGTTTACAAGCTAACTTTGAAAAATTTTTGGGAATTACAGAAAAGGAATTTTGAGCTAAAATTTTAATCAGTCTTAGATTTATATGTCTATAATATTCTATAAAAATTTCACATCAATTGGATAACCACAAAAATAATTACAGATAACGAATTACAACTAGTTCAAAGAAACTGACAGACTGAGCAATAAAATTTTTTCTTTTATTACCTTAACATAGAGATGGAATCAGATCGAGCTCAAAGAGGAAAAGTTTTAGATAACTCTTTAAAGTTTCCATATCATCAAATAAAACTTAATTTTGAGCCCTCTAGCTCAAGATATGATCAAATTACATAAATTGAAAAATCAGGAAAAACGAACCCGAAAACTGTAGCCTATGAACCCTAGATTAAATCAACCAAAATACTTAAAATTACTTACCAATACAATCAATACAGCCTTAGAGATGATGATTAATGGCCTAAAATTGTTTTAGACTCCTTGATTCAGCTTGTGAAAGATCAGCTCCACTTGAAGAATCAAGTAGTTTCCTAGTTCTCTTCTCCTCTTTTTTTTTTTTTTTCGGCTGCCACAATTTGGATAGATAGCAGCCCCTAGAATGGATAAATTTTTTTGTAAAATATCCATTTAAGCCCTTAATGAAATGACTAAACTTCCTTTAAACCCTTAAACTTCCAATTGTGCATTCTAGGACAACTATCGTTACAATTAAATCTTTATCATCCTAACCTTGTAAATTCTCACTCTTTACTTTATTTTTATTTCTAATCCCTTTTATTCTCATAATTTCACTTATTTTGAGTGTCATCAAAATTTAAAAAAACCTGCTCCTTGATCGAGTACAAATCATGGTCGATCTGATATACTAGCCTAACTATATATAATACTTGACTTACGCTTAGGGGCATTAGTTTTCTATAACTATATCTATATCTACATCTACTGACTTATACTTAAATTCAATCAATATATATGTAAATGAAATGCATAATGAATGCAAATGTAGCTATAGTTAGGGTACGGGTATTACAAAATATGTATATTATTTAAAGTCCGTGCAACGCGCGGATTCACTACTAGTATCTATTAAATGCCGAGCTCTTAAATTTTCTCCAATATCAGCATTCTCTCATTTTCGTTTATGGACCTGTTTGGTTAAGCTGTTGCTGATTAATGTTATGTGTGTGGTAACATCATTTACAACTGTTGATGTTTATGTGTTAAATGACTATTATAAAATTAATTAATTTTTAAAAAAATTTAAATTTTACATTTATTATAATTTATTTATCTATATGTTGAATTGTATTTCATTATACATATTAATTTTAATAAATATTTTGCTTCTATAATTTTTAATTATTGAAAATAATATTCTTTTTTTTTTTACTTGGAAATGTAATAAAATGATATAATAACAATAACAATAACAATAACAATAATAATAATATGTATTAATCTTTTGTGTATGTATGTATATATATATATATATATATAGACACACACATAAAAAAAATTAGATGAGTAATAAAACTATATAATAATAATATAAATCTAATATTTTTTTATGTGTGTGTCTATATATATATATATATATATATTAACATATAAAAATATAACTATTAGTTTAATTTAAAAATATAAGGATATTTAAGTAATTATATTTAAATAGATGAGTAATTTTATTTGGATATATGAGAGTTGTTCATAAAAAGCTCCAAATTGGAGCTGATACGAACTGGACCAGTTAGGGTTGAACAACTAACAAATCCTTTTAAAAAAATTAACCAAACACCTTTTATTAGTTGTTGGGAACCGAACAGCTACCAGCTGCATCCCAACAGCTAAAACAAACACCCCCTATATGTTTAATTATTAACATTCATAATATTTTAACGAGAAATATTAAAAAAATTTAACCACATTAAAATCATATTTTATTCCTACTAAACCGCTATTATACATATCTTATTACTAAATTAATAATATTAAAATACTAATATATATATCTGGTACTAAATCTAATAATACTTAAATTCATATTTTTTAATCTCAAATCACTCAATGCTAATCTAAAACTCTATTATATATATTCTAGCCCTTTTGTTTGCTGTTACTTCCTGTAGGTTTTATTTTTTTTTTTTTTACCTTCTCTTTGTAACTTGTGAATTTCCTATTACTTTTAGATGGTGCATTACTTTGTGAATTTCCTATTACTTTTGGAGGGTGCATTACTATTTTGATGAATTCAAGGTCGCTTTCCTACAAGGATGTCTTTGTTACTCAGGTGTAAAATATTTTTTTTAAGTTTAAATGTATTATTATCTCCACTATATTCAATAGATTTATATTCATTCTTAATCAAGATGGTATGCTTTCACATTAAAATTCTGCATTTTCTTCAAGATTTTGCTCATAAAACCTAAAATGGAGGTTTTCATTCATCACAGCCCCAAGTAAATATTTTTCTAAAAATATTCATAAAATTCTTTACAACAAATTATTACCTTTTACTTCACTTATAATACTTTTTTTTTTATTTTGCTACAAATGCTTTTCCTTTCAATTTTTTTTATGTTACCTCGATTTCTAATTGTTCATATTAAAACTATTTAATTAATATATTTAAATCATTTATGTTGTTCATATTTTAAAATGATAAAATAAAATATCTATTAATTGCAGTTTATGCATATCAACTTTGGGCCAAATGCTATATTGGACATCAATTTTTTTTTCCCAACTACACCTTTAAGTATTAAAAGTGGCAGAAAAAGGACCTTTATCTAACGGCACACTTAACCTCCGTTAAAAATTGATGATGTGCACAATGGGCCCGTCGCACTTGATTTGCTACCCCTGTACAGCCTCCTTTTCACGTGTCTATTTTTTGGCCAATCCTCCCTTTCACATTTCATTTGGTGGTATTATGTACACCAATGATTGGCTGCCACATAACCTTTTTTTACTCCATCTATCCAATAATATTTAGCAAAGTTTCTTCTACACACAAATTAAGAAAATTAGTTAATTATAGTTTTTTTTTTTTTGAAAATAAAGGAACTTATCATTAAGAAATATCATCCAAAAGAACATCAGCAAGGAAATCAGGAGGGTATAGATACCACTCCCTACAATCTGACATAGAAAGAGCAACTATAGCTAAACTATGAGCTGCTACATTCACAGACCGTCTAATAAAACGAAACTGAATATTAGCAAAAGAAAGAGCTAAATGCTTGCAATCTTCAAGAACAATTCCATAAGGAGATATGTAGTTGGACCTCCTAATGTGGTTGATAATAACTTGAGAATCAGACTCTATCAGGATGTTGTCTAACTTCTTCTGATGGAGCCACGAGAGAGCCTCCCGTATCCCCAACGCCTTAGCCTCCCGAGAATTTACAACATCTGCATGTGATCTACAAACTGCATAAACCATTTGGCCAGCTGAGTTTCTAAAAAGCCATCCCCACCCCCACACGATTATTTTGCTCAGAGATAGCAGCATCTACATTAACTGTTAAAATAGGATCCCGAGGCCTCTCCCATCGCAAAACACCATCTTGTAAACCTTTTCCTGAAATGACACAGGACTAATGCCCATTACCACACCTGGCATCACTCTATTGTTGTAAGGATGTAGACGTAAAATTCAGAATTTGAGACGCATTTAAGCCTTTAGCATTCCAAACGCAGTCATTTCTATTAAACCAAAGAGACCAACATATCATTGCCAGCAAACGACGATTATTTGCAGACAACACTGACATCGCCCTTGACATCCAACTAATGAGCCTATCATGCAGATTATCCCCTTCAACCATAGGCCATGGACCTATAAATAAACCCGACAAATGCCATACCTGGACTGCCATAGGACATTCAACAAAAACATGCCAAGCTAATTCAACGTCCAGATTACACACTTTACATCCAGCGTCAATTCCCACTCGACGTGATATAAGCGCAGCAGCAATAGGCAAAATGCCCTTGTAAAGTCTCCAGAGGAAATTTCAAACTTTTGCGGGGACATGGAGTTGCCATAGAGTCTTCCATAGATGAAAATCATGATTAGATTCTTCCCCTTGAATTAACCTATAGCAGCTCTTTACTGAAAAATGGCCGTTAACTTCATGAAGCCAAAACCAAGAATTACTAACCTGTCTTCGAGACAAAGGAATGCACATGATCAATTCACTCTCTTCAGGATAAAAAATGTCTCGAATGACGTCTTCATCCCAACGATGGCCATCTGGAATCAATAAGGAAGAGACCTTCCGAGAAGCTATCTCAGAATGCATTTCAGTGCGAACCAAGCCATGTATACTGCCTAACAACCAGGGATCGGTCCCAATAACAATGCTATCGCTTTTACCAATACGCAAATGACACCCTGCTCTCAACCATTCTTGAGCAGCCCATAGACTACGCCACACGAAACTTGGGTTCGAACCCAACTTAGCACAAAGAAAAGATCCATCCTTGAAATAATGCGCTTTGAACAGTCTGGACACAAGGGAATTCGGCTCAGTCATAAATCGCCAACCCTGCTTCCCTAACATTGCAAGGTTAAAATTATGCAGCCTTTTGAACCCCAAACCCCCTGCATTTTTACTCAAACACAAAGATTCCCATTTACACCATTTGATTTCCTTCCCATTAGAACACCACCAAAAGCGTTGAACATCCTCTCCAAATCAACACAAAGATCCATGGGTAGTAAAAACACATTCATGGCGAACGTGGGTATTGCTTAAACCACAGATTTTAAAAGAACTTCCTTACCCGCCCTGGACAATAGCTTGCTTCGCCAAGAATTTAATCGATTCCAAACTTTGTCTTTTATAAACCCAAAGATGGTTCTTTTATCTCTTCCAATTAATGATGGAAGACCAAGATACCGCCCTTGATCTTTAGTAGGTTGAACTTAAAGTAAATCACACAAGCTTTGGCGAGTTGTCTCTGTAACATTTGAGCTGAATAAAACTGCAGATTTATTGAAGTTGACAACCTGCCCGAAAGCTAGCTCATACTCATGTAAAACACCCTTCACTACTTCACATTCCTCCACCGTCGCTCGAAAAAATAAATAGCAATCGTCAGCAAAGAATAAATGGCTAACTAAAAGAGCTTCGCGAGCAATCTGATAACCATGCCAGCGATTCTCTATTTCTCGTTTCAGAATGAGTGCACTAAATCCCTCCACACATAAAATGAAAAGATACGGAGAGAGTGGACAACCTTGGCGAACCCCTCGGTGAGGGATAATCGGCCCAAACTCTTCACCATTCCCATTGACATAGTATTTTACTGAGGAAACACAAGCCATTAGAATAGAAATCCATTTTAAAAAAAATCCATATTTGCTGAGCATATCCTAAACAAAACTCCATTCTAATCGATTGTACGCTTTACTCATGTTGATTTTGAGGGCTGCTACACCTGATTTTCCTTGCGTTTTGTGCTTGAGATAGTGAGTGATCTCGAATGCAATCAGGATGTTGTCAGTGATTAGCCTTCCTAGAATGAAAGCACTTTGTGACTCTAAGATTAACAAAGGGAGCATTGTTTTTAGCCAGTTTGCTAAGACCTTGGCCATGATCTTGTACAATACGTTGCAAAGAGAAATCGGCCTCAAATCAAACATGCTCTCCGATTTTGGTTTCTTAGGGATCAGTATTATAGAGGTGTCGTTAAGATTATTAGGCAGAATTTCCTGATGAAAAAAATCCATACAAGCCTGCAAAACATCCTTAGACATAATATGCTAGAAAAATTAAAAAAATGTTGGGTTCATGCCATCTCTGCCTGGTGATTTATCTGGTTGCATGCTGAAAACCGCATCCCACACCTCCTCCAACATGATCGACATTATCAAAGACTCGTTCGCTTCGGGTGAAACTACTGGATTGATACAATTCAATACCTCTAAAGATTGAGAATTTGCAGAAGTGAACAAATTATTGAAGTAGTCAATCATAACATCACCTAAACCATCCTTTCAATCCCTCCAAACACCAGAGTTGTCTTTTAAAGCTTCTATTCTATTCTATCTTTTCCTTCCCGAAGCAAAAGAATGGAAAATTTTTGAGTTGGAATCTCCATTTTTAAGCCAATGAACCTTTGTTCTCTGCTTCCAAAAGGTCTCCAGAGAACCCAGATTGTCAAGATATTCAGCATGAGCTCTGTGTTATTCAGAGATCCCCTCATCATCCAACCTTAACCGAAGTCGCTTCAAACAGGCCTTCACCGCTTCTAACCTCCTGCGAAGGTTCTTCTCATAACCACCCCCCCAAGATAACAGAGCTTCTCCGTAACTAAATAACTTAGATTGGATATGATAATGCACCGCTAAAGTCCAAGCACCTTCGACAATATTATGGCAATTTTCATCTTCCAACCACATATTTTTGAACCTGAAATTTCTAACCCAAACTCGCCTCTCTATCGCCTTCGGAATAAGCTGAATAGGGAGATGATCGGAATTAGAAAAATTCAAAGAGCTAGCCGAAGCTTGAGAGAGCAAATTATGCTAAGAACAAGACACCAACACCCTATCCAATTTTTCTTTCACCCAATTAACTGATCCCCTACCTCTCTCCCATGTAAATTGGTACCCATTAAGACCCAAATCAAGCAACTCACTCTCCTTAACAGCTTTATGAAAACCATTAATCAACCACGAAGGCTGCCTAACCCGACCCCTCTTCTCATCATAAGCCATAATATCATTGAAATCGCCTATGCACACCTAGGGCAAAGAAGAAGATTGAGAGAGATGATGCAATAATTCCCAAGAATCCCTCCGGTGACTTCTCTTAGGGAATCCGTAGTATCCCATAAATCTCCATAGACCCAAGCTTGAAAAATTAATCTGCGCATCAATGAAGTTGAGACTAGAATTAAGAACTGTAACCATATCCACATCCTTCCAAAGTAGGCCCAAACCCCCACTTCAGTTCACACAATCAACAGCAAACATTCCACTAAAACCAAGTTTCTTCCTTATAGCTTCCATTCTACTGGTAGTAACCAATGTTTCCATAAGAAAGATTACATTGGGCTTGTAGCTCCGAGCAATATCTCGGAGGACTTGGACTATTCGTGGGTTGCCCAGCCCACGACAATTCCAACTTATGAGACTCATGGCGATGGGTGGGCCTAGGAACCACCAGAACCCACCTCGAGCCCGTTTTTTGAGCCCACACTAATTAAATCCATATGCTCCACATCATTACCCTAAACAATCTCTTCATCCTCTCTTCGACGCCGTTTAGGATCAATAATAATAGTTCCTTCATTGGAATTTAAATCAGATATCTCGTTTGAAAGGCAAAAATCCTGATTAATTGAAATTCCTCCAATACAGTTGCCTGACCCCTTTCAATGCGCGCCCACTACTTCTTTCCCTTTCACATTTCTAAGAATTAAGGCATTACCTCCACCCAAACTGGTAGCTGCCATTTGAGGATTATTTCCTTGCGCCACCCTAAATCCACCATCATCGTTGTACCATCGTCAACTCCCTCCTTCTTTGGTGGAGCCACCATACGTAGCCATCTCTCTCCATATTATTGATGTGGCCTACTGGGTGTAGCCACTAGCCATTGACCATAAGGCTTTGGAACTTCACCTAAATTCGAAGCAAAAACCTTCTCGCAGGAATAATCAATGCGACCTAACAAACCATAAACATAACAAAAATACTTAAGTTGCTTATACTTGAAGTCAACCCAGAACTAGTCACCATCTTCTTGCTTGAGCTTCATCCTTCGTTTGATTGCCTTGCGAACGTCAACAGCAACCCTGATCCTCATATATGTCCTCCAAATCCTCGAGAAATTATTTGGATCAGAAGATACATAGTTGCCAATATAGTTTCCCACCTGCATTGCTACATGCTCCGACATAATTCCTATAGGAAGATTGTAAACCTGTACCCAAAAATTTGTATGAAATAATGGGACTAGTGTTAGTTGTTCATTAGGAAGCAATTGGTGAACAAGAAAAATTGTATTATCATACATCCATGGACCCTTCAATCACTCTGGTGATATCCAACTCGTGAAAGAATTGGAAGAGGAAAAGGTATGGAGTCCATTCCTTTATCCAAATTCCCCACAAAGGATGCTACAGAGACGCCATCATGCTTTTCATCGACGGAAAATCAATTGTCCGATCCGTTAAGAATCTACCCACTAAACACCACTGATAGTCATTCTGAACAGGTGTAATAACCCGTCTCTCAGTAGTCACACCACCTTCCTCCTCTTCTTCCAATGACATCGCAGCATATTGTAGGTTCAGAGAGTTTGCACCAGCCATAATGACAACGTAAACAAGAAAGAAAGTATGTTGAAAAGAAAAAACAAACAGAGATACTTTCAAAGAGATATAGAGACTAAAGCAATGATTACACAAAAGATTTTGTTAACAAGAACGGAACCCACTCGTCACGAAGACAAGACAGACACCCATGTCACCACGACATGACTTGTAAAGATTTTCATATTTTGGTTTTTCCTTTTAGTATCATCGAACATTCAGGATCATTCCAAACTATATCTTCATTTGCAATGTTCTATTTATAAGGAAGTTATATAATATAGATATTGAGATATTGATGATTTATAATAGGAGGTAATTCTCCTCTTTTAAATTGGGTGAAAATAATTTTCATAGATTGAGAGCAGCATAATTTAAACTATTCACCTCAAAATACCTTTACACTATGCATGACAATTAGTTAATTAAAGTTATTTTGTGTTTTTTTACCATTTTATTACTAAAATACCCCTATTAATATTTTTTATTTTATCAAGTGTGAAACATTTTACAAGATAATATTTTTTTAATGTTATTTATAAAATTACACCTTTAGAGAAGAGTAGATGAATGATTTATACAAAAATAGTGATAGTAAGAGTAATATATTCAAATAAAATGGCATTGAAACTTTAATGTATTTATTAAACATATAAATTTAAAGTCAAAAACTAGTGGTATTATCTATATAATTAATAAGGGTATTATAGACATTTGCTTAATCAACTACCATCCTAAAAAGGAAAGTGGACAAAATTTTGAGACTAATCAAAAAGGAAATTTTGCCAAATATTATGTGACAGAGGGAATAATTCTTTTTTTTTTTTTTTTTTTTTTTGCCATGGTCTCAGTACTCACGTGCACTTTGTATTCACCACTAGAAAAATACTACTCCCTCCGTTCCATTTTAATTGTCGTTTAAGAAAATAGAATTTGTTCCACTCCAATTGACTTTTTTAGATTACCAATAAAAAACAAACTTTTCTTTTCAACTTTACCTATATCTTGTTTTTAGAGTAAATTTGAGTATTTATGAAACACTTCCAACTCCCATTTTTTTTCTTTTCCAACATGAATTGATAATTAGCAATTCTATTTTGCATCATAATGAAAAAAAATTGCGTATATATTTAGAACTATGTTTGGAGGGAAAATTTGAAATATTCATTACTAATTTAAATTTTGGTGGAAGAATTATATTTTAAATGAAAAGAAACGTAACAATTGTTTAAAAAAATATATTGTGATTAAAACTATTCATAATAATACTTGGTGAGAAATTAAAATTGTTCATAATTTGTAATTGAAAATTTTAGTGGGAGAAGAATTTTATTTTGAATAAAAAAACACAATTTTGGTGGGAAGAAGAATTTTATTTTGAATACAAAAGTTGTACAGATTACTAGTAATAGGTAGATAAATGAGTTCGATTGAAGTAATTAATTAATAATTTTTAGTTTTTCTAAAAAAAGGTAATATAATCATTTGCACCTATAATTATACCTATTAAATAGATTCTTAATTTGTGTGACAAAACCTTAAACGTCAATTGAAATGGAACGGAGGAGTAATATATAGCATTAAATATATATGGACAGAAATTGAACAAGTTTATCTCTTTATTAGTATATTAGAAAAATTACTCATGCTTCGCTGCGCGATAGTAAAAATTATTTTTTTACACATATAATTCAAGTATTAATTATTAAATTCAATTTTTTTTAATTACAAATTGAAATAATGAAAAAATTAATAAATTTCTCTACATAACTCTTTGCAAGCATAATCCAATAAAGCATAACATGAAATTACAGGTCCCGTTCATCAGTCCTACAAAAAACAATAAAAAGTTAAAAAATGTGATAATGTTTAAAATATAATCATAATTCATTTAGATAAAAAGAAAAAACCTTAAGCACAGTTTCTTGAAAGGCAAATTATTTTTTATGAGATATATTAAATTTGGTTAAATTATAAATTTAACTTTTTTATTAGCTCATGTTGCTTTGTTTTTTTTTTTTTTTGGTCAAACTCATGTTGCTTTGTTTGCTAACATTGAAAAAAATTAAATAAATAAACAAACAAATAAATAAATATCTAAGCTGAAAATCTATGGTAGCTAAAGCTGAAAATTTTCAAAAGTGCACAAATTTGGGTTAATTTAGACAAAAAAAAAAAAAAAATCAAGGCGACTTGCTAGAAAACACAAACAAAAGAGTGGCGCGCAATTCACATAGAAAAAGGCACCAAAGATACAAAACAGTGCGTAGTTCGAATAAAAAAAAAACAGTGCATTTACAAAATAACCATAATGTTTTATGGGACGACGTAGTTTCCAAGGCCCTCTGGAAGAAGGGAGAGAGTCAGTCAGAACGAGGGGCAAAAGTGTACATACATGGACGCGATTTTCACTGTGCAATTCTAGTCCAACTTTATATATATGTATAGATTTGATTCTAATTTTGATATAATAAATTAAACAAATAATAACTTTTGCTCCATTAATTCAATTTGGTATTCTTTGGCCTATATTAGGAAGCAATTATATGTGAAAAAAAAAAAAAGACATTAGGAAGCACCTATTAATATTATAAAAATGGATATGTTTATGTGCTTGGATACTGATTAAACAAAATTTCGTAAAAAAATAAAAAATATGAAGAAGACATGGATGCACAAGCACATAAATATATCCATTTTTAGTTAAAAAACTATTACCTCTAAATTAATTAATTAATTACAATAATCTTGTAATAATATGCCTCTACATATAAATAAGGGGAAATATAATTTCTATTTTGGTTATTTAATTTATGATAAAATTAATTTTATTGTTTTTATAACATTTAAATACCTTAAATGTTATAAATTTATATTTTAATATTTTTAAAAATGTATAATTTAATATTAAAATAATATAAATATTTAACAGTTTTACTGACATTTAATTAACTACCATAAACTTAAAATAAATTAAGTTTACACATATTTATTAATTTTATTATACATAAAAACAATTTCTAAAATAAATTTACATTAATTTTAAAAATAACTAATTAACTATATTTTTATAATTTATATGTAGAATAATTTTACCATTAAAATTTAATATGATATTAATATTTACAATAAACTTATAATAAATTAAGTTTGCACATATATAAAGATTTTATTATAATAAAAATAATTTCTGAATTAAATATGCTCCCTCTGTTCCTAAATAATTGACGTTTTAGGAGTCTATTTTTGTTCCTAAATAATTGACGTTTTAAGTTACCAATGCATTTTAACTACTTTTTTTTTTCTATTTCACCCTTCTTTAATATAAGAGAATAAATTGAATAGATATCTACTTCTTTTGGGACTCTATACAAAACTAATAATTGGTTGAGAGAATTATTATAAGGGTAGTATAGTATTTTACACATATATTAATTAAATTTCTTAATCAATATGCATAGTTCTTAAACGATAATTCAAAAGGAACAGAGGAAGTAATATTTTAAAAATAGTCATTTAATTACATTTGTTATAGTTTATATAAAAAATAATTTTACCATTAAAATTTAATATAATATTAATATTTAAAATATTACTAAAGTAATTAATACACTAAATTTATTTAAAAATATTTATTGAGGAAAAGGGGCAAATTGGTTGAGTGCGGTAGGGTCTACTGTACAACCCACTGCGCACATCATCACTTTTTAACGTGGTTGGATGTGCTATTAGTGGAGGGTCCTTTTTCTGCTACTTTAAAGGTCTAATTGGAAAAAAAAATATTAATAACCGATATAGGATTTAGCTCAAAATTGAGGGTTCAATTTGACCTTTTTCCCATATATATATATATATATATATATATATTTCTCCCTTCCATTCCAATTGTCTTTTTAAAAAATAGAATTTTTTTCATTCCAGTTGTCTTTTTTAGTTACCAATAAAAAACAAAATTTTCTTTCCAATTTTACCCATATCTTGATTTTAGAATAAGATTTCTATTGGAGTAATTATGATTCACACTAACTTTTAAATTTTTTAAAAGAGGGTTATATAGTCATTTGCACCTATAATTATGTCTATTAAATATGATTTTTAATTTTTGTGACACTACTTTAAAAGACAATTGGAATAGAACGGAGAGAGTATATACAACTTAATTAGGTTGAGTTATGAGAAATTTACACAAATATATAACTTTTGGGCTTCAGTTTTTAGTAAAATATCCTCTTTTTTCATTAATTACATAAGTACTCATTTTATTTTCAACAGTGCCTCATTTTCTTAATTTTTTTCGTTTTTACCCCCATTTGTATTGTTCTTATTCCTTCATTATTTTTTCTTTTTTCTTTTTTCTCTCATTTTTTCTTTTTTATTTTTATTCTTTTTTTTCTCCCTTTTTTCTTTTTTCTTTTT
>CATIWK010117753.1:0-10662 GCA_949634005.1 Mallotus japonicus
TAATGAATTCAACCTCTTTATATAGAGATTTTCTTTCCACTATTTGAGAACTATTCTCTCACAAGCAATATATTGTTCATTCACATGCAATATATTGTTCATTCACATGCAATATATTGTTCATTCACATTCATAATAAAATAAAATATATGTTAGCTATGTTTATTCATACTTTATTTGACTTATTTACATTATATATTTTTAATTCCGGTTCGTATTTCCGCGATGTCCAACAAGATTTTTTTTTTTTTGAACATGACCGCAAGACCATTTATGCGGTGTACAAGCATAACTGGCAAACGAAAAAAATCAATAAAAAAACTATATATATATATATATATATATTAATATATATATACTCGACTTCAACTCGATCGAGTTTATTTTGAAATTTGAGTTCAATTCAATTAAATAATTTATATATTCGAACTCAACTTGATTCGGCTCAATTAGTTAAATAAAATTTTTAAATTTTTAAAAATATATATTTTAAAATATTTAAATTTGACTCAAGTTCGAATTTGACTCGATTCGATAAAATATATTTATAATTATATTAAAATAAAAAGTAAAATGATAAATCTACACAATTTTGATTATGTTTGATTAAGCTAGTGAGCCTATCGAATCATATATTTAAAAACTCGATCTTGATTTGATAGTCTATTCGAGTATTTCAAACACGACTTAACAATAATTAAGTCGATTTCAAATTTTTTTTCTGAGTTTATCCTGAATAGCTTATTGCCTTGACTCCCTTACAAAAAAAAAATATATATATATATATATATATATAAAGAAATTGCCACAATAAATATTGGCTTTAATATTTTTTTTTTTGAATTATTGCCTTAAATTTGTAAACTAAAAAAGGATGGGTCCCCAACTCATCCAAAAGATGCCACTTCACTTCCCCTGACGCGGACGAATATCAAATCAGATCCCTTCAATTTAACAAAACCCCAATCATCACTAACTCTCAACCGTCCATCACTTCCCCCACTTCCGACGCTCCTATCCTGCGTGTCATTTAACCGCATTTTAAATCCGCATTTCAAGTCCGTCGTATAAATACCCCCGAAATTCCCCATCCTTTTCATTTCTTTTTTTTAATTTTCTGTAATTTTGCATTAAACGAGAAATCGAAGCTTCAAAAGCAATATGATAAAGAGGAGAGAGTGTGTGTGTTTGTGTTAGCTTCATAGACTTGCCTTTTAAGCTTTTTTTTTTCAAATCGAAGAACAGATTAGGGTTTCTGTAATTCTCTGTAAGTTTTCTGTTTTTTCGCTCTTATTTTACTTCTTTATCTCATTTTCGTGTCGAATTTGCTTTGAATTCTGCTTTTTTGTGGGTTTTTTGGGATTTTTTTCGCTTGATTATTGTACGGATTTGAATTAGGGTTTTGGTTGTGTGTGAATTTGAATTGTCACCTTTTTTTGTTTGTTTTTGTGTGTTCTGTTTGTTTTTATGATTACGTGCTGAAAGTGAAGTGTAAATTTCAGAGTTTGAATTGAGGGGATTTCGAAATTGGGTCCAGGGAATTTTGAATTACTGCTGAATTGAAGTTAACTGAGTGCTCTTTTTTATTTTTAAATCTTAATTTTGCTTAATTTTTACGCCTATATAAAACAGGTTACGTTTGACTCAAAGATTGAAGCTTATCTTCTCAATGGGTTTCTCTTTTTTTTTTTCCTGGCAAAATGCATGATTTTGATGTGTGTTTTATTGTTTTCCATTTTTAAGAATTTGTTGAATCTCTTATAGATCATGTGAGCAACTGAATTCTTGTGATTTGGCTAGTAGCTATGGATTGTATGACCTGTTATCTTATTTTTGTTGACATTTTTTGTAATATTTTAATTCTAGATGTTGGTTAGATGAGGCATCAGAGTTTGTTTTCTTTTCTAATAGGGCTGTTAGTTACATGTTTGCTTTTAATTGATTTGAATTTTTGCTTCATTTTTTTTTATTTATTTATGTATTTATTTATTTTTTTCTTTGTGCTGCGAGATTAACTTTCTGGCTTTTTTCTTTTGGGTGGTAACGTGCGGGACAAGTGTGTTTCACTGGAATTTTACAAATAAAGCTCTTGCATGGGAACTTTAACTGTACATTTCAGGGCTGTTATGTATCATTGCATGGGAATATCGTTTGCCAAAGAGCTAATGGGGCGCTGAATTCTTTTCTACTTCTTGAGATTTTCTTATGTGAATTTCGCTTTTTCCTTTTTGGTTTTTACTGGTTTATGGAATTATGTGTAGTGATTACTGTTTCTCATGAATATGGCTTTTTGCTATCTAATGTAACAGGATTTTTGGGTGATAAAACAAAAAGGTTGCTTTTTGGCGTAGATTGGACTGCTAATGGGTGAGAAAGGATCAGCAACTGAAGTTCATGAGGTAGCAGCAAATGGGACTGCAGCACCAGAGAAATCTGGTAAAGTTATGACTGAGAAAAAGGAAGCAGAAAGTAATGAAGTGAAAGCAATGGATGAAGATACAGTTGATAATGGGGAAGGAGACATTGAGAAGATGGATGAGGACTCCAAGCTGAATGAAGAAAAGGAAAGCCAAGATGAGAAGGAAAAGAAAGAGGAAGAAGAAAAAGCAAAGGAAGAGGAAGAAAAGGCAAAGCAAGATGTAGAAGAGGAAGAAAAAGCAAAGGAAGAGGTGGAAGAGGAAGAAAAAGAAGAGGATCGGGTGGAAGAGGAAGAAAAAGGTAATAAAGAGGCAGAAGAAGAAAAAAAGGAATCCAAAACTGAAACAGTTGAAGAAGAAACCGGCTCAAAGGAAGATGCAAAGATGGAAGAAAAGGAGGAGACTGATAAAGATTTGGAGGAGAAGGTTGTTGGATCCAAGGAGAAAGGATTAAACAAACGTGCAAAAGGAAAGAGTGGCGGGGCCAAAAGTGAAAATAAGAAGGCAGTGGAAGCGAAGAAGAGGCCAGAGCCAAGGACCCCTACTGCTAATAGACCACAACGTGAGAGAAAATTGGTTGAAAGGCTGGTGGCAACTATTGACAAAGATGCCTCCAAGGAATTCCACATTGAAAAGGTGTTTTTTTCTTTTTTCGAAAATTAATATCCAAATTCCACTTTGCAGTGAAACTTTCTATTTTTGTTTCATGTGTGGATCTCAATTATTCATAATTTGCCTTGAAAATTTCAGGGAAGTGGGACGCCGCTGAAAGATATTCCTAATGGTATGGCTCTTCATTTTAGTTTTTAGTTCCTGCTTAATTGGTTGTCAGAGGCAGTTTTAGCCATATTTTCTTGTTCAGTGTGATTTAGATTTTGGGTTTGTATGCTCTTCCTTAGTGACACCTTTGTGTTTGTTTGCTTTTGCGGATGCTGAAAGATTTAGATGTCCGAAAGATAGATAACCCACATAGGTAGCTCAATTGTCCCAGTTGGAAAGATAAGAAATTTATGTAATATAAAGGTGTCAATTTTTCATGCATTAACTTGCAAAATCTCGATGATTAAAATTCTTGATAGTTATGGTTATAAATAAACGTAAAGCTGCACAAAAAGTGACCTGTACTGTTTGCTTTTGTGGTTGGTCAAATAATGTTGTTTTATCTATTTCCTTCTCTTTTTTTAGTTGATATTTCTGTAGAATTTCTCATTTTATGCACTGCTGTTTTGATAAATTATGTTTTAGGACATTCCAAAATAGGCAAAGTCATAGTTAGATGACCTCTAAATTTGTTTGCTCTCCAGTTGCTTTCAAGTTATCCCGAAGGAAGACCGATGATACCTTTAAACTGCTTCATACAATTCTCTTTGGGAGGAGAGGGAAGGTAATCCTTTCCTTTATGCAACTTAATTTCCTTGCATTTGCATTTTGAGATCATTTTGAGAGAGAGATAGAGAATTACATATTAGTTGGCATCCCTTTCTTTTATGCAACTTAATTTCCTTGCATTTGCAGGCAGTTCAGATCAAAAGTAATATATCTCGGTTCTCTGGTTTTGTTTGGCGTGATAATGAGGTAAGCATTTTGCATTTGTGAAAAAAATTGCTTTCTGCTTAAGGAATTTCATCACATTGTCACTGATTGCATGGTATTTGATGTTGGTATCCTGATAGAATGGTTCTCTATGTTCTTCTATCATTATTACAGGAAAAGCAAAAGAGTAAAGTGAAAGACAAATTTGACAAGTGTAACAAGGAAAAATTGCTGGAATTTTGTGATGTGTTTGACATATCAATTGCCAAGACTACCACAAAGAAGGTAAGGTGATTAACTTTTGTCTCGTTTTTTGGCATCAATTGTTAATGGGTCCACAATGGTTGTACTCCATGATTTGTGCTGTCATCTTCTCAACATTACATTTAATTATCATGTGTTGAAGCCAATAAATCAATTCATTCATTTTGCTGCTCTATATTGAGTAATTAGCAATAGAAAAACTTGGAGATGAAAATCAAGCTGTGTGACTGCACTTGTACAGCTCCAGTGATTTGTAGTTATGCATATGATGTCACATGCTCTCTGCTTGATGACTGCCATAATCATAGGGAACATGATCTAGCATTTGAATTTTTTCAGTTTGCACTCTAAATGTCAACTGTCAACACTTGTCCCTTATTTTTGGTTGAATAAGATATGTTCTTAATGACTTTGAAATGTACATGCAGGAAGATATTGTTACAAAACTGATAGACTTTTTGGTTTCCCCTCATGCTACAACTACTGTGCTACTTGCGGAAAAAGACAAGGTTTGTTTCCTTTATTTCTCATTTCTTACAAGTTCAACTTCTAAGATGCACAAATATTTATCAGCTGCGATGCCTACTTCAATATTTAAAGGTATATTTTATTATCAGGAAAGTAAGAGCAAAAAACGCAAGAGGGTGACCAAAAGCTCAGCCTCTGGGAGCATGTCTTCATCACGTTCAGCAAAGGTACGTTTCTTCTGGTAATGCTAGATAAATGATTTATTTTGTAAATCAATCAACAAAGATGCTGGTGAAGAAAATTTTAAATGGATCACAATATCATTATCAAGAAGAGACACCATTGCCTTGTCTTTTTTTGTCAATGTTTGCAAAGAAATCCCATCATCTCTGCTTTTGGGAAGGATATAAGAGGACTCTGTTCTCTTAGCTGTCATCATTTTTACCTATCTTCTCTGCAAAATAAAGAATTTTTCCTTCCTTTTTGGAGTCTCCTTCGACTCGTTGTGGGTTTTGTGAAGCTTAATGAAGGACTTTGCTTATCCAGGCCATACTTAATAAAATTTGCAACTTGTATTTTGCATGCTACATATACATTGCATTTGATTGCATAATAGTCTGTTGAAATTTTGGGCTATGGCATATCCTGTATGTGATGGGCTGAAAGCTCTTCTATAGAAAAATAGGCAAAAGTTGGACTTATGAAGCTGCAGATTATCACTTGTCAGCTTATGATAATGAAAGACTTGATAGAAGGCATTTTTGCCCCTCTGTGTATGTTGATCATTGTGTGCTTGTACTAGGTAATTTTGTCTTTATATATTTTGTCATTTCATTCTCTTTTAATGTTATACACCATATTTCACAGAGTCGAAAAAGGACTGATGGTGCTTCAAAGGCTGATAAAAAGGGTACACCTGATACAGAAGATGAGTCGGAAGAAGAAAAGGAAGAGGAGGAGGACGAGAAAGAAGAAAATGTAGAAGAGGAAAATGAAAATGGTGTTCCAGAGAAATCTGATACTGAAATGTCTGAACATTCTGAAAATGAGGAGAATGAATCCGAAGAGGAATCTGAAGAAGATGCTGGTAAACGAAAAAGAGCCTCAAGAACTTCCTCTAGAAAGAAGGCATCTACTGGAAAAGCTAATTCCAACAAAATTGCAATTTTCAGTAAATCCAGTCCTTCACCAAAAGTAGTAGCTAAAAGGTCTTCATCAAAACGCTCTGAAGCTGATGATGATAGTGATACTAGTCCAAAGGTTTTCTCGAGGAAGAAGAAAACTGAAAAAGCAGTGAAGGATAAGTCATCAACTCCTAAAAAATCTCCTTCCAAGGAGAAAACAGGTAATTATTATTTGCTTTTAGGTTAATTCTTCTTAGTTGGAGTAGGGACTTGGAGATTATGAGCTGCGTTTCTTCTTATGAAAAGCATACTGAAAAATTAGTTGCGATATTAAGGTAAAAAAGCTGCAAAAGGGAAGGAAAAGACTAAAGCGAAAGAGGAGAAACTGAAGCCATCTGACGATGAGCTCAGAGAAGCCATTTGTGAAATTCTTAAGGAAGTGGATTTCAATACGGTAAGATTTGATGCTTCTAAATTATTACTGTTTTAATATTTTGACCTAAAGAAGCTAGCCGATATACCTTTGAAGTCTGTTTAACATGAACGTCTTGATTGCACGATTGACCGAAAGAAGCAAGCTGGACTTACCTATGAAGTCCATTTAACATGGGCAATAACCCTCTTGAATGCATGATTGTTTGTATGGGCTTCTTTAAGCTCTTTCTTAGCAACCCAAAAGATTCATGGTTATCATTATGATTAGTTCCGTCTCGTAGACATGTCCATGTTTTTTGTTCTAGTCTTTTTGCACAGCATTGCTGTTTCATAAGTCTACATTAAGCTTTCATCAAGGCAGGTACTCAAGAAATTGGCAAGACATAAAGATGCAATGAAGCTTATTTGATAAACTAGCAATTGCAAGCTTCATTTTGTCATTTAAAGGAACTGCAGATTTAGGACTGGTTGTGCTTCTTGCAGGGTAGTGGACTTTATTTCTGTAATATGACGAAACCACATTTTGGCGATGGAAGTTGCCAAATTTCATTTCCCACTTCATATGATGTTATGTTTAGATGTTCTTTAAATGTTTTGTCATTGCAATTAATTTGTACTCTGCTTTTTGCAGGCTACGTTCACTGACATTTTGAAGCAACTTGGTATGCATTATTCATTCGTTCTGTTTGAATAATTTTTTGTGGTTTCCCTTTATCTTAGATAAATTGGATGAAAAAACACTTGCCATAAGTTTTGAAATGTATTTTGATCTGTGTAACATATACTGTGAAAGAAATAGTATCAAATTTGCTCAGCTGAAATGCAGCCAGCAGTTTATTTTCTGGGTAAGCGTAGGTTTTATGGAAAAGCCAAATGCAGTTTATTTTTCTGCCGCTAAAGCTATCATTTTGATTTATTTTTGGCAAAAAAAGGGTTAAGGATTTGAACATCACAAGAATGTTGTGTAGTTACCATCAGAATGAATAATAATTTTTTATTTTGAATTTTTTTTCTTGGTAAATTCTTCAATTGAATGTGTTTGGATTTTATTTCTGGTTGCCTGAAAGATGACTGGCTGCATTGCAGCTAAGCAATTTGATGCTGATCTCACGCCGAGGAAATCGTCCATAAAAGTAATCATCCAAGACGAGCTCACCAAACTGGCTGATGAGGCTGATGATGAAGACGGCGAAGGAGATGCTGAGAAGGATGAAAATCAATCTGCAGGTCAAGAGGTTGAAGCCTGAAAACTTGTACCATGATTCCAAGAAAACTGTGCAGCTATTTATGCTTTAACTATGTAGTTTTTATTTAGTTGTGCACACATGCACCGTATAGTCTGTCAGGAAAGCCAGCTATGTAATTTACTTTCTAGCGTTAAATTTGCTGGCAGGCCAAAACTAGTACCCTTTTTCTTTTCTTTCTGCACAAAACTAATATTTAGGGTATTAGGAAAAGTAGAGGTGATGAAACTACTGAAGCTCTTCAATAGGATATGTTGTGTACGTTTACATAAGATGTAGGAATATTTTTCCCCCTTAATTTAACAGCTTTAACATTTCCATCAATAGTTAGACTTGTTTTTAACTCAATCTTTGATTGCACTTGATCCTAGTTGCAGTGTCGGTATCGGCAATAATTTTTTGCTGATGGCTTTGCTTGATGCTAAACCAAAAAGTATGTTTGGCTTCTTTAACTTGATATAAATTTCCATGTTTACGAACTTATTGTTGGAAGTAAGCTGTAACTTGAGGTAGGTTTTTATTTTACTTTATTTTTTGTAGTAGTCTGTAATGCCAAATATACCGATAGGACAACATTAAGCAGGAGATGCTGAAACCAACTCAATGTAGAAATGGAATCTACAGACTTGATAGCCTTCGCCATTATTCATGGATGGTTGTAAAATGTAAACGCTAGACTCTGCATATGGCCTTAATTTTTCTTAACCAATTTTGCTTTTAAAACCTAATTTGCCAAAGAGACTGCTTTGCTTTTGCTATAAAATAGCAGGCAGGGTGTTTGAATCAAATAATGAACCAAAGCAGTTGTGAGAACTAGACAGCGAGCTAATCATATTAAAGTAAACCTGCCGCTGCCAGACTGGGGATCGGGTGCTGATTGATCTAAAAGATGCAACACTATTTATGGGTGGGGCTTGGCTTAATTTGGATGCTTGTGTATGTCTTTTAAGCTTTAGTCTAACATTGTTTAGGCCTAAAACCCAAATGCAGATCTCTATTCTAATTGGAGTTTTTCTGGTTTTATTTTACTTTCATTAGAATCCCATCATTAACTTTATAGTCCTAAGAACCACTTCTGCACTACTGAATTGGACCTTATTGTTCTAGTTTCAGTTCTATGCCTTTGCACATGTTCTGTCTCTTTAGTGTTGTATTGACTATAATTTGTTGAGCTTTTAATGGGGGGGACCAAACAGTTAACTGCACCAAGATTTTTGCATTACAAGAATCAAATAAATTACAAGGATTGGAGATTATTATTAATATTATTATCATCAACATATGATCTCATCCTGCACCATTTTTTTTTGGGAGAATTGCTATTTTTCCCTTGTGTTTTGGCCTATTACACTACTTCATCCCTGACATTTGAAAAAATATTTATTCATCCCTGACATTTGTAAAATCGTGTACTATTTCATCCCTACAGAAGGACTAATGAGTGTTAACTGTTACAAATGTCAGGGATGAATAAATATTTTTTCAAATGTCAAGGATGAAATAGTGTAATAGGCTAAAACACAGGGAGGAAATAACAATTATCCCTTTTTTTTTTCCAATCAAGTGCTGAAAATGTAATGTCCTTTTCATGGTTGAGTAGTTGCATGCACTGTGCCGTGTCATCCAAGCATAAAAGCATTATTGGAAAAAAAAAAAAAAAAAGCTAAACTTAATTTGTAAGGATTGAGGATGACTTACAAGCTAGTGAGCTTTTTCTGCAACTAATGAAAATCCAAACAGGAACTAACATAATTAAAAAATTAAAAAACTTGGCAATTTGAAGACAAATGCTCCACTTCAGAAGTAGTAGTGGAGCACTCAAGGTCTCTTTAGTCATTAAAAGGTCATAAAATGATAAAAACTTAAGTAGAGTTGTTAAGAGCATGTGTGTCAACTTGTGTTTAGCTGTTAATAATGTGTAAGAGCAACTTACTCTCTTCTCTTAATTATTGTTTTGAGTAATTCAAAGTTTTGATTACCAATTAAGTCAACACCTTTAAGTACTCATAATAATTAAAAATCTTTCACAATAAATTTTATTTTTTTAATTATATCATAAAAAATTTCAATATAAAAAAAATAACTGTCTAATTTTTTTCAATTAGTAAAAAGATCAGATAACCTAAATATTAATAGAATATATAATATATAACAAGAGCATCAAACTCTACATCTCAAGATGATCATGTTAATCTCTCCCTTACTAACATGTCATTTGTGTATTAAAAAGTATATAATTTTATATAATTCTAATATTCAAAATGTTTTTCCAAACATCAATCTACAGTGTAAATCGAAAAATATAGTGTTGGTATATGTTGTTGTCAAGCCAAATGCATGGTTTCACCCTTCAACATTATTCAATTAACTTTTATATTCTATTCAACTTTTAAACTTTTATTTTGAATCTATCTAACTCCTATAATACATAAAATCGAAGTATATATATCAATGTTGATATGGACACAAGAGAAACTTATATAAATTAAAATAATTTTTAGTGAAAGAGAGAATGTAATCAAAAACAAAATTTTTCTAACTTTTTGATATTAGTTTTTAATTCTATTTATATTGTTTTGAAGCTAATTTTATCATTTAATGTGTTTAAAATCATTTGAAATTAAATTTCTATCCATTTTGATGTTGTATGAATTAAATAGAATCAAAATATGCAAATTGAAATGTGCAAAAAATTTAAAAATTGAGTACAAAATAATAAAAGTTTTAAAATAACAGAGGTTAATCGTGTAAAGTTTGAGGGTGAAACTATACATTCAAACTTGTCAATTTTGTATAATCTCATTATTATATCATTGTGACCTTATCATATATTAGCTCATATATATATATATATATATGTGTGTGTATTGGAGTAATATATATGAATTGCTGACTTAATGGAAAGGGATAATCCTAAATTAATAGATGATGGAGATGGAGGGTTGATGATGCAGCTAGTGTCCATATTCTGTCTAAATTTATTTACTCCTATCATATTAGATTAATTGAGGAAGATATTTGTATCTTTCACAAGTTGCCAATTGGACAAATCGATCCATACTTTTCTACGATTGCATGCATGAGAAGGCATTTATCGTTGTATCTTTCCTGTATAAATTCCTTTTATTATTATTTTTATTTTTTAATCTTTATAAAAGGGGAGTGGAAGGTTTTGAA
>CATIWK010117821.1:0-20463 GCA_949634005.1 Mallotus japonicus
AATTTAGTAAATATATATCTTAATTTGTCACAAAAACATTTTGTATACATTAAACTATAAAATTACATGATATCTGTCATGCTTTTTATTTTTTTAATATTTTATTTCATTTTATTTGTATTTTAAAATAATTAAATAAAATATAAATTTTTTTTTTTGAAAAATAAAATATATATATATATATATATATATATATATATATATATATATATATATATATATATATATATATATACAAGTCAAGTTCAGGGCATTTTCGGGACACTTCCCTTCTTCTTCTTTTTTTTTTTCTTTTTTCTCTTTCTTTCTTTCCTCGGTTTGCTTCTTCCCTCTGCATCTTCTTCTTCCTTCTTCACCGCCCGAGCCACCCACCTGACAGACCAGCACCACCAGCAGTATTCTTCGCCGCCATCAGCCGCCTGCAGACCACCCAGTTCCGGCAGCAGCTAGCTCCTCTCTTTCCCTGAAATTTTCGGTTCTGGCAGCTCCTATTCTTCACCCCGGAATCGTTTTTCCGGTGCCTTTTTCCTGTGGTTTTGGGCTTAAATCCTTCCACTCTTCTTTAGCTTCAATTCTTCTTTAGGTAATGTATGCTAATTACATCCTTTTTAACTTTAAATTAGAGTAGTTAGTTAGTTAGTTAGTTTAGTATTTTGGTGAGATTGAGTTGAATATGGTTTAGTTTTTAATTAATTGAGTTTAGATTGTTAGTATTTAGGTTGAATGCTCTCTAAATATAATTTTTATATAATTTTGGAATTATTTTGAATTTTTGGTTATTTTTGAGAAATTATTATATTTCAGAGAAAAATTATGTAATTTAATTTTAAATTAATATTTGGTTAAATTATGGTTAAATATTATGTTTAATGATGATTTTTGTTATTTGATTGTGTAAAGTAATTTTGTTAATTAAATTAGTATTTTTATATAATTTTGTTAATTTTTTATTAATTTCCAAATATATATAAATTGAATATATAAAATGATAGATTTGGTGATTAAATTATTTAAAAATATTTTTACTGTTAAAAAATACATTTTTATGAATTTTTAGAATTTATTAGATATTAAACTTAATTATTGATATTAATTAGTTTAAAGTAATTATTGTTGAATTTAAATAATAAATGCATTTTTGGAAATATTATTACAAATTAATAATTCTTGCATTTTAAGCAAGTTATTATTGATTATTGTATTTTAGGATGATTTTGAATAATTATTAATACTAAAATAATTTTTATAAATAAATTACTATTTTTGGCAAATAAATAGTAATTTCTGGAAATAATATCCAATTAATAAAATATTTGTGATTTATGACTATATGAGTTTTTAGTTGCTTAAATTAGATAAACTTATAATTTAATTGATTTTTTGTAATTAAATACTATTTAATTACTTAATTTCGAAAAATGGATTTTTATACAATTTAAGTGTTAACGTAGTACTTATTATTTATTTTTGATAAATAATTATATTTTATGCTTTTAGTATGTAAATAATTAATTTTGATGAATTTTTAGTATTTAATTATTATTTTAATAATTTTGATCCAACCCGAGCAGTGAGCATTTGTGGTTTAAAAGTGTCGTTTTCTGTGCAGGATCGGCCCTACTTTGTAGGGAGATGCCCGTTTTACAGAGGAGGTTCTACCGAATTTTCTGTAGAATTCTCATAAAACGCAACATCAGAACGATCCTAAGTCTCGAGTTTCTGTCAAGTCGAGTCAGTGTCTGTGTCATTTTTTTCTAGAAATTCTAGAAATATTTAACTAGGATTTATTCTAATTAATCATTAATCATTATTATTTTCTATAGCTGCACCGCAAGTTAGGCCGACCAGACCGGGCCAGCCGAACCGGAATCGTGGAGCGCATCAAAACAGTGAGTTATTATTATATGTATGCATGGTTATAGGTTTCATATTTTTTGAGTATCTACATTTTTAATATGAATTTAAATATTCGATTTGCATTAATTTTTATTTAATCACTTATTATCATTATCATGTTTAATGCAAATTTCATATTTAATATCGTAATGCTTTCACGTGTATAAAGAATTTATTTATTTATTTATTCATTTATTTTGAAAAAGATTTTGGAGGATAGCTGTAGAACGTGCCTCCTAGTGGGTTGCACTAGGACTGTGTGCGCACCAGTGCGTTAGAATATTAGGATTGATTATTAGATTATTTGAGAGTTTAAGAGATATGGAAGTTGGATATCCGGATTTTTGAAGTACTATTTTGGCCATGACTGCTGTAACTCGGTTGACTAAGTGTCTCGGGGCCGGTCATACAGACTGCAGTAGCTCGGTTGACTACGTGTCTCGGGGCCAGTCCAGTACTTAATTGTTAGAGGGTATTTTTGAGATTTGATTGGTTTATAATCAGTGTGATTGTATTTCGAGGACGCGAATTTTTAGGGTTCTGCTCCGATCCTCCACTGAACTGTTAACCTTTTAAAAAGAAAATTTAATTTCAAGCATTTGAATGACTGCATGAGTATATTTTATAAATAAAAATATATGAATATTAAATAAATGCTCGTGCATTTAGTTACATGTATGCATATATTAATGATTCACTCAGTGAGGTCTGATTCCCCTCAGTTGCTTTTTTTCAAGATTCCCCACATACCTCACCTAGACCTTCTCTTCACCGGTCTTCTTCAGCCCCGGCTGAATTATGTAATTATCGTATTTGAACTTTTATTTTACTCTAGAACTGCAGTAGTAAAAGTTGACTGTTATAGTATCTAGTTTTGTTTTCATAACTGAGGGTGTATTTTAAGGATTGTGTATTATTTTATTTCTTTATATAATAAAGAGATTTCTTTTTATTATCAAAGTTTTAATTCTGGAGCATTTTATTTATTAAGTTTGCTTGAGTTTTATTTTTAAGGTTTGCTACGGGTTCCAGATAACAATAATTTTCATTCCCTAGAGCTGGTCATGACTCCCCGATTTGGGTCGTGACAATGTTTATGTTGCAAGAGTTAAATAGTAGTTGGATGAGATGGAGGTGATACTCCGCCACACCAGTGCTTGAGTTAGGTAGGACCGAGCAGTGGCCATCTATCAAAGGTATTGGTGGGGTTTGGGTGTTACAATGTTAATAAAATTTTTAATTTTTCAAATTGATTTATTTAATAGTAAAATAAATAGTAGGAATATAATAGTATAACAAAATGAAAACTCAAAAATATTTAAATAAATTATTAAAAATATAGAAACCTAATAATATAATAGGTTAAACATTGTGGATGTGTGTGTGTGTATATATATATATATATATGCCAAACCCATACCTAACCCCCTGAACTTGTAGTGAAAATCTCATTGGCTAGTTAAACTTCTAATTTGATTTTTAGACACCTCAACTTGTAAATTTTGCATTATGTAAACACCTCCGTGTTTTGCTCCACTCTCCTTAACTAAAAAAAAAATAAAAAATAAATAAATAAATTTCTTTTATCCTCATAATTTTTATAAATTATCATTTTGATCCTCTCATTTTTTTTAACTTTTTTTATTATTTTAAGGCATAATTATTATTAATATTATTAATTTATTTACACTTATATATTTTGATTATATTAAAATTAGAATGACAAATATATTTTTTATTTTTAATATTCAGATATTTAATTTTAAAATTAAAAATAATGTACATTTAAAAGTAAAAAAAAACTTATATCCTTATAAATAATTTTATTGATTATTTAGTTCATTTTTTAATTTTTAATTTAAAATATAATATTTATAAATATAATGTAATCTTCAAATATTATTAATTTTATATTTTTTGCAGTAATTTAAAAATTATTAATAAATAAAAATTATTAGATTATAAATAGTTTAATATGAGATATACTAGTTCTACACAAGTAACAAAATAAATAATTATTCGGCCAAATGATAGTTGAAAATATGATTTATATGATTTACATTATCTATAACTTTATGAATATCAAAATATTTTAAAATTTTTTAGAGTTATTAACTGTTACTTGGAATAAAATATTCTTTGAATAAAATATTTATGAATAAAAATTATAGATTAGTAATTATCATTTTTTAGGTTATTAACTTAATTAATAGAAATTAACAATTTAAAATATTTTTATTCATAGTAATTAATTAAATTTGAGTTATAAATTTTCAATATAACTTTATAATATTCACTTAAAATTAAAATTTAAAAATATTTTATTTATACATATAGTTTTGAGTCATGTCAATTTAATATTAAAATAAAATTTACATGTACATAATCAACTTTGTCAGTTATTTTATTATTACTTTTAAATTTTTAGAATTTACAATGTAGAATTCATAATACTTTACAAATTTTATTATTGTTGTAATATGAATTTTTTTATGATTTTATAAATATTAAGATATTTTTAAATTTTTGTTTAAATTATTTTAATTTTATTTTAAAATAGCTTATTTATTTGTAAAAAAGTTGTGAATAATGTTTTCCTTATTTTTTAGATTATAAAGTTAATTGAACTAGAAAGTACGTGTTACAATAAATTTTTTTTTGTGTACAATAATCAATTTGACCATATTTGAACTTTAAATATAAATTTAAGGATTAAAAAGAAATTTGTCAACAAAAGGTATATTGAGCCAATTTCTCAGCTGAAGCGCGTGCCATCAAACTCTGTACGGAGGTGTTTATAAGGTCACATTTTGCAAGTTAATATGTCTATAAAATCATTTTAGAAGTTTAGATGATCAATAAAATTTTGTCTACAGATTCAAAGGGCTAAGTATGGGTTTGGTCTATATATATATATATATATATATATATATATATATATATATAGATCAACGCAACATGGGCATGTGTGGTTTGGAGATTCACTATTTTATTTTATTTTTTAGCTCTCCATGTGCTGTGGTTTGTATCCGATTTCCCGCAAAATTGTCGGGACAAAACCAACAGAATAATATATCTTGCCAAAATTGTTCGAAAAAATATATATATCTTGCCAAAGAGTGCATGTGCATGTGAATTTCAATTTAGTCATGTGAATTTCAACTTAACCATCAGTGCTATTTTTTTTGTTGACCAATCAAGTGCTATGTTTTTACTCTATTAAGTTTACAACTTTTTATATAATCAAGTGCTTGTGTTGGGTAGTCAAATCCAGCTAAAACAAATAGTAAAATATTTTGCCACAAAGTAAAATTATTTTATTTTTATATAAGAACAGGATTTGAATTCTCAACATTTTTATTCTTCCATTTCAAGTCATTTAGATTAATTATTAAAAAAATTGCTTGTTTTGGGTATTATTAAAGTCCATATTTATGCATATTATATTATTAGATTCCTATTAGATTCCTGTATTTTTAATAATTAAATTATTTTCTTAATTAATTTATGATTAAATTTAATTATTTTTATGGTTAAATTTAATTATTTTCTTCTTAGATTTAGTGAAACTTTTAAAAATAATATAAGCACTATTTTAACTATATAGCAATTTAATATTATAAATTTAATAAAATTGTAATTCATTATAATTTTAATAAATTTTCTACATAAATAACTGCACATAATTTTTTATCAATTTTTTTTAATGTCAATCTTTCTTTGCTTTAAAAATAATTATATATAATATTTTTCATTTTAGTTGATAACTTTTTTAAAACTTATATTGTAATTTTAGCTGATAATTAGATAATAAAATATAATTAATTTAATTTTTATCCTTTTATTATTAAATTTTAATTAAATATTTGAAGATAATAAAAATATGGTGTAGTCTATCATTACTTTGTTTTTTACAAAGTAAAATGTACTTTGTTAATAATAACCTTTAGATGATTTAACACATTTTCATACTATGGTACAAATAACAAAGTATACACAAAGTAAATTAAAAACAAAGTAATGGTAGAATTTCCCTAAAAATATTATTTAGTTTATATAACATAAATTCTACTTTCAAAAAAATCCATGCACTATTTTTATTAAGAATATTATGATTGTGATTAGTTATTAGACAAATAAAATCTTAATTAATTAAAGGGGAAAGTACGGAAAAGTATCCTGTGATTTCACGTTTTTAGCTTCGAGAGCCTGTGGTTTTTTTTTTTTGGCACTTAAGTGACATGTGATTAAAAGCCGTTAGCAACTAAGTGACAATTGGCTTAACTCCGTTAAATCTGCCTCCATGGCAACAGACGTGGCAACTTTAATTCAGTTGTCTCCCTCTCTCTCCAAATAAGCAATAAAGTTAAAAAAAAAAACCAAAAATCATAATTTTAAAAATTCGTAAACATAAACTCTATGAAACCCTCAAAAGAACCCTCTTGTCCCAATAACCTTCCATTCCTCTTAAGCTTTGATACTTCTGCCTGCAACTTGAACTCCCTTTCTTCAGATTCTTGAAGCAAGCTTTGTAAATGGTCTAATTCAAGAAACAAATCATGCGAACCTGAAGATTGATTCTGGTATGCACGTGGGTGAACTTGGATAGCTGTTATTGAGCAAGTTAGATCACCAATGAGAGGTCTTTTAACTCTAGAATGGGATGGGACAAGAGGGTTCTTTTGGTTTATCGATTCTGAGTTTGGTAATAGAATTTTCTTATTTGTAACTACTGCAATAGAGTGATCACAAGAAGAAGAAGAAGCAAGTTAGCAATTAATTAAAAACTGCAGCATGATCACAAGAAGAAGAAGAAGTAGAAATTGCTGCAGATTTTGATTACTTGAATTCAGATTTTGATTAGTTGAATTCATCAGTTCATAATTTGACTATGGTGTAGATTAATTTTCATTTGATTTGATTTGATTTGTTTTATTTTGAAGAAGAATGGAAAAAATGGTTACATTTTCGTTGTCTTTTGCATCATAATCGTTGGAGTTTCCGACCGATGAGTCATCGAAGGCTCTAATTCCAGGCTTACTAAACGACGTCGCAGCACAAATACTTTCGATGGTACCATATCCGCACTATTCACGCATCAAACAGACCTCTAAATCATGGTACCTTTTCGATTCGCATAATCTCGCGTGGAAGCCACTCCCGCCGATGTCCTGTAACCCTCACGTCTATAGACTCTGCAATTTCACCTCCATTTCACTCGGTCCCACTCTCTACGTCCTCGGCGGGTCGCTTTTCAACACGTGCTCTTTTCCTTTGGACCGCCCTTCACCTTTGATATTATCGCCCCGAGGATCATTTGCTTGCATCGTGGTGCTGAGTTCAGGGTAGATAATTGTCCCGGAGGTGGGACCAGGCACACATTGTACTACAGATTGAGGTCTTTCTCGTATATGACAGAACCACCCAAACCATAGGTTGTAATAGCATTTTCCTGCAACACACTCGTAACATTATTCGTTGACTGTGATTGTGGATGCATATCAACAAAAGAAATCCTCGCCTCTCAGAACTGTGTCTTTCTCTATCATTGAATAAATTTTCTTTCAATCTTTCAAACTATAATGATCAAAATCCAGGCCCTCGAAAGGAAGAATTGTGGCTTTCAATCTTTGAGATAAATTTTCTTTTCTCATCAAAAACTTTCAAGCTACGACAATTTTTTTTTTGAATAAAATCTGCAACTCTATTCAGATTTCTTGAATATATCTTGAGATGTGCTTGAAAGAAAGAGACGAGTTGTGGTTCTTTAATTGTTGGATTTCTTCAACTACTGCTGCTGCTTCCCAAGGGACACCTCCATCTGGGTTCTCGCAAAGATCTGCTGCATTCTTGTGAAAAGGACAAAAATTTAGGGTTTTAAACCTTTTTTTAAACTTTATTGCTTATTTGGAGAGAGAGAGAGACAGATGGATTAAAGTGGCCACATCTGCTACCACGTAGGCAAATCTAACGGAGTTACGCCAATTGTCACTTAGTTGCTAATGGCTTTTAATCACATGTCACTTAAGTGCAAAAAAAAAAAAAAACCACATGCCCTCGGAACTAAAAACGTGAAACCACATGGTACTTTTCCGTACTTTCCCCTTAATTAAATTATAATTATTTTTACTTTGTTTTTATAAGAACCTAATATTATAAATCTAATAGAATTATAATTTCTTAAAATTTTTTAAAAAATATTTGCATAAATTTTTCAATATTTTTTAATGTTAATACTTTTTCTACTTTAAATTTTTTTTATATAACAATTAGCCGCATTTAATTATTTTTTACTCATTAAATCATAATTACATTTTAATTAATTTAATTTTTATTGGAGATAAAATAGTTTATAATCATGATTAGCTATGTTATACAATATAAGTTAACCTAATTATAATAAGAAATATACTTTTAGTTAAATTAGCATTACATTTAATTAATTCAAATTTATTAGAAACAAAATAGAAGTTGACCTAATTAGAATATGATATATGCTCTCATTTAAATTAAAAATATATTTACCATTCAATAATAATAATAATAATAATAATAATAATAACAACAATAACAACAACAACAACAACAACAACAACAACAACAACAACAACAATAATAATAATAATAATAATAATAATAACCAATTTAAATATAAATCTCATTACTCCCTTCATTGGAGACACCTTGAGAAACACCATGACTCCAATAGAAAATGATACATCCTTTCTCTTAGGATCTGTATAACTCTTTTGTTGGTTGAAAGCTGTCTTTAATCTCTGTTAAATGATAGGAACCTTCTCTGAAGTCACTTGCACTAACTCTGGCCCCGTTATTTCCTCTCACCAACTTCCCAACATACAGGAGATCTACACTTCCTACCATACAATCCTTCATATGAGGTCATTCCAATGTTAGCATGGTAGCTATTATTATAAGCAAATTCTATCAATGGCATGTGCAAATCCCATGGACCATTAAAGTCTATCACACACATTCTCAACATATCTTCTAATCTCTGAATGGTCCTTTTTGACTGACCATCCATTTGAGGGTGAAATGTCGTACTGAAGTCAATTCTCACACCTAAAGGCTTATGCAATTCTTACCAAAAGACTGAAATAAAATTGGCTCCTCTATCAAACACTATACTTTCTGGTACCCCATGGAAGTAAACAATTTGATTAGTGTATAACCTTGCTGACTTGTCAGTAGTATATGTCTTCTTAATTGGCAAAAAGTGGGCTAACTTGGTTAGCCTATCAATTATCACCAAAATAGCATCTTACCCTCCAGTTGTACAAGGTAATCCAGTCACGAAATCCATAACAATCATATCCCACTTCTATTATGGGATGGGCAACTATTGCAATAATCTTGAGGGCCTCCGATGTTCCAATTTCACTTGCTGACAAGTGAGACACTTGGATACAAACTCAACAATGTCTCTTTTCATCCCATTCCACCAATACGTATCTTTCAAATCATGATACATCTTGGTAGAACCTGGATGAACACTATAAGCAGAAAAGTGAGCTTCCTTTATGATCTCCTTTCTCAACTCATCCATATTTGGCACACATAACCTAGTTCCCAAACACAATATGCCCTCATTATCAATTACAAAATCTTTGGATTGACCCTGCTGGACCTCTGATATTATCTTCTATAATTATGGGTCCCTTCTATGAGCTGCCTTAACTCTATCCAAGTACATTGATCATACTCTGAATTGAGCCAATAAACATTTCTTGGTTACCTTCCATTGTAACCCCTGATTAATCAGTTCATGCAATTCTTTAATGATTGTCTCCTTTTTGAGATAATATGAGTAAGGCTTCTTGCTCAAAGCATCAGCCACCATATTGACTTTGCCCGGATGGTACATAATAGAGCAATCATAGTCTTTTAAGAGTTCCATCCATGTCCTCTGTCTCAAGTTCAAATCTCTTTATTGGAAGATATACTTCAAACTTTTTATGATCAATGTATATTTTATAAGTCACTTTATACAGGTAATGCCTCCAAATCTTCAGTGCAAACACCACTGCTGCCATTTTCAGATCATGAGCAGGATAATTTTGCTCATGCTTCTTTAACTGTCATGAAGTACAGGCAACTACTCTCCCATTTTTCATCAATACACACCCCAGTCCTACTTGAGAAGCATCACAATACACTATTTATCCTTCGTCTCCCGAAGGTAGAGTCAATATTGGAGCTAAAGTTAACCTATCATTGAGCAATTGGAAGAGCTCCTCACATCTATCTGCCCACACAAACTTACCATTTTTCTGGGTCAACCTTGTTAAAGGTGCAGCAATATTGGAGAAATCCTTCACAAATCTCATATAATAACCAGCTAAACCTCATAAAACTCCTTACTTCTATAATTGTTGTGGGCCTTGGTCATCCTGTGATGGCTTCAATCTTTTTGGGATCCACTTGTATACTATCTTTGGAGATTACACAGCCTAATAATGCCACTTGATCCAAACAAAACTCATATTTTGAGAATTTGGCATATAATTGGTTTTCTATTAAAGTCTAGAGAACCATTCTCAAATGCATAACATGTTCCTCCTCACTCCTTGAATACACTAAGATATTAATAAACACTATCACAAATTAGTCCAAGAATGGCCTAAACACCTAATTCATCAAGTCCATAAAAGCTGCTGGAGCATTAGTCATCCCAAAGGACATTACCAAGAATTTATAATGGACATATCTTGTCCAAAATGTAGTTTTATGTATATCTTCACTTCTGATCCTCAACTGATGATACTCTGACCTTAAGTCAATTTTGGAGAAACATTGAGCTCCTTGAAGCTAATCAAATAAGTCATTGACTCTCGAGAGAGGATACTTGTTCTTGATAATGACTTTGTTCAACTGTTGGCAGTCGATACAAAGTCGGAGACTACCATCTTTCTTTTTTACAAATAACACTGGCGCACCCCAAGGAGATGTGCTAGGTCTAATAAAACCCTTATCGAGCAACTCTTGTAACTGCTCTCTAAGCTCCTTCAACTCTACAGGTGCCATTCTATAAAGTGGCATAGAGATAAGATTTGTACCAGGTTGAACATCAATACATAATTCTATCTCTCTTTCTGGTGGTAATCTGGGTAGCTCTTTAGGAAAACAAATCTAGAAATTCATGCATAACTGGCACATTCTCAACTACCCCCTCATTTGCCTTGACACCTATTTAAGCATCATTTTGGCTATGATAGTAGAGATAAGATTCTGAGGCATTGAACTCTTGTCATCTAGGAGTTAGAATTCACATTGTTTGAAGTTCTAAAAATCACTTCTTTCTCTCAACAGTCCAAAGTAGCATAGTGTTGAGCTAGCCAATCCATTTCTAAAATCATATTAAAATCCATTATGTCTAATAGGACTAAGTCCGCAAAACAACTCTCTAAACTCTACTCCCTAGCTTGGATGCCAATATACGCTGGGTTCAATCCTATAACATATAGTTCTACCACTGTCCTTTCATCCTGCATCACGTCTACAACATGACGTGATAGTCTGAAGAAATCGCAGGTGTACTCCTCCACTGATTGATCACCTTTAGCTATGCATAACAACTATCATCTATAATTTTCCTCCATTAAAGGTGGACAGAAATATCCCAAAAACTGCTCATTAATCTCTAACCATGTTATGGTAGTCATATATGGCTGGATCGACTGCATAAACCAGTCCTAAGTTGTGGCTTAAACTGATAGCTCTACAATCATTATCCTTCGTGAATCCTGTCTTTGTCCTGGCCTCAGTGGTATTTATAAAATTCAAAGCATCTTCAATATCATTAAATGGAACTCTCTCAATCTTGGAGTATAATAAAGCTACATCTACATCAGACATCCCTTGATTCCTCTACTGTAGCATCTTCTGTACTAATGGTATGACCTGATTAAATGCCACTAGTACTTGTTTAATCTCTGCTACACTAGCCACAAAAGTTGTAGGATCTATATCTAGAGCAGCTACTTCTGCTGGTAGCTACTGTCCTTATCTTTGAGCCGCTGCTGCCCAAGGCCTACCCCTTCTTCTACCTCGTGGGGCGAGAGCTGAAGCTTAATCTTGAAATGACTGCTCATTATCATTATATGCTGCTTCTGGAGCAAGAGTAGTTCGCATTCGCCTCATTTTGAAAGGACACAGAAACCAACAAAGTTCAAGACATAATAAGGAAGCTAACATATGGGTGGAATTCTAAAAGCAATGATAACAATAAATGATAATTATCAACCTAATCATTGCAGTAGTTTCAAGAAAAGACAAACATCAACGACTAAAAGAATAAGAAATGAACCATTGCTCTGATACCAACTTTGTCATGACTCGAACCTCCAAGGGCATATAACTGGCACTAGCGAATGGGAAAGCAAGCAGCTTTCGAAACCCGTAGTAAGCCTAAGAAGTTTATTACAGAAATAAAACTAACTTTAATGTTCAAAGGAAAATTCGACAAAGTTTCCCCTGTTTTGAGACAAAACCAAAACCTGTAAATATACAAATACACTCCCAAATACACAAATACATAAAATCACCACCACTATCTCCAATAATCCAATCTCAACACAACACAATTAGCAATATCAACAATAAACATTCAAATCTACTGCAGTGTCTATATTACTAAATTTGTTACACTTGAATATCAATAACATTAAATTAACCTTCATAACACAGCCGGTGAAGAATGAGTCCAACGTAGAGAAGATGAACTGACTGTAGACTCCCAAGTTCTTGGAAAAATAGTTGAGGGGAGTCAAACCTCACTGAGTAAACTAATGTAAAGAAATGCATATTAGTTTGTAGACCTTTTTGTATTAAAACATTTATCAAAAACATTTATTATGAAATTGTATTTAAAGAAATTTATTAATTTATAAAATACTATATATATATATATATATATATCCAAATATATAAATCTTTTAAAATATGGATATATATAAATACACCAAATATTCATTTGGTAACTTTAAAAAAAACATAACTCCTAAATACCAATTACTTAAACAAATATATAATAAAAAGATAAAATAATAAAATGATGTTAATATATAGTTTAGGTGGAAATTAGTGGTAGAACCCTAACCACAAATCTAAAAGTCATTCGGCTCTCTTATTTATCCAATGGTTACCGGTTCTCGAGAGCTAAGCTTCCATCGAGCTACAGCCGCTGTCAGTCTCTTATTCCAATATTTACTAGCGGTTCTCGAGAGCTAAGCATCAACCGAGCCACCGGTCTTAGTAAATGTTCAATTAAAATACGCCCGAGAGCTATGCATCAACCGAGATTCATGATTAAATTTCTTAATAAGGGCCTGACTCAAGAATCCTTACCTATGTGCACACGATTCTGATGACACCCATCACGTAGCCTGTTCTACCAGTCTTTTCCAAAAATTCTTTATATATATATTGCACGATAAATTCCAAAAATATTATAACTGGAAAATAAAATATTTTTATTTTATCCTTCATAATATCATTAACATTAATAATCATAATAATATAATGATGGCAAAATAGCATTGAATATAATAAAAAAATAATCAACATATTAAAATATCAAAATCAACATTATCAATATTCAAATATTGGAAATATAAATTCTTTAATTGAATCCTCTTCTTAAATATGATAAATCAACAGTACGAATATTTCAATATTAACATATAAATTATTTAATTAAATTTCCCTTTCTTAAATATAATCAACCAATTTATACTTTTATGTATAAATCTAATACACATCTCAAATATTAACTTACAAGTGGAGCAAGTAGGCTATCGTGTCCTTGTCCGCCTATTTCCCGATATCTCCGCTTCGGTATACTCTATAAACAATTTATATAATATGAATAATTTTCAAATAAATTTCTAATAACTCCCAAAAATTCTAAAAATTTATAAAAACGCTGGAATTAAAGAAATTGACTTAGGAACGCCCTAAACGATAAATTTTGAGGATTAAGGATTATCTCTGACGATTTAACTAATTTAAATGGAAATTAAATAATTTCCATGGCAACCTTTCCAAGATTTATTTCTCAAAATTCGTAAAGAATTAGACTAAACTCTATTCATAGAAATTGATCACCACAATTTATACTATTTATTAAAAATAGTTTCATAAATTTTTCTCAGGTTGGTACTATTTACTCGTTGGAGTTTGGGTGGGACCCGCTAGATTTCTCACTGGAAAAGTATTACCCGACAAAACCGAATATACTAACTTCCTGATAATTAGTAGAACACATTTAAAACCTCAAATACACCAAAATATGCATAAAATTCATAGATCGAAAAATTAAAGAGAATTTACCTAAAAATTCATAGAAAATTAAATCGAACGAGATCGGAGGCGTGGTTAGTAGCTACAGACTCCTGGTGACGAGAGGAACATGATGGAAGCAATCTTGGAAGCTAAAAGTCACCGGAACAATGAGAAACGATGAAATTTAGACCGATTGTTCTTTGACAAAATTGTATATTTTTGGGCAGTTTCTTACAAAAAAAAAAAGTTATTGGAGTGTGGAAGAGAGTGAGAAGAAGCTATGATTCAAATCTGGGGTCAATTGGAGGTCGTTTGGGTGGTTAATGAAGAAGAAGAATAATACATGGACCAAAATGGTAATTTGCCAAAGTAACCTGATTCTTCCCTATCTGCAGCGCCTTCTCACCAATTAATACCCACTTTCATTGTTCACCCGTTACTTTTTGAATTATTATTATAAATATTGTTTTTGTTATATATATATATATATATATATATATAATGATTATGAATTGTGATTATCACTTTCTTAGGTGTTGTGATTATGGATTGTCATCTACTTAGATGCTGTGATTATGAATGTCATCTACTTAGATATTGTGATTACGATTATCATCTACTTAGATACTGCTTGCATGCTTTGTATAAATATATATGTTATGAGGTCACTATTCAATATGATGATGCTTGAAGAAGAGAGTGTTAAAGGGAGCAATGTTCTTCAAAAATGCATGAAATTTTCACAAAAATATGCTAGGCACATGATCCATATGTAAGGGCATATGATTCACACACATGTGCACGTGAGTCTCGTGTCTGAGCACCTAGTTCACGCGCTTTGAACGCATGTCGCGTACTATTTTGCACGTTTGTGTATATATTCATACCTCTTAGTATTATAAGGGTCATTTTCATCTTCTGACACTTGAAAACTTGATTCTAATACTTGCAGACTTAATTCTGAAACTTGCAGCCTGAATTCTTACACTTGCAGACATCTTTCTTTTTCTTTAACACTTGTAGACTTTTCTTCTTCTTATTCTTCTGACATTTGCAGACTTCTTCTTCTTGTTTTCTTCTATGTTATTTTACTATTCTCTCTTGAGATGGCTTCTTTTTCTCACTTTGGATGACCTTGACTTCAATTTTTTATGATTTTGATTCTAATGCTGATGACACTTCTTGTATAATATTCATTTGGTTCTTCTTCCTCTTTCATATGCTAAGAGGGGTGTAGAAGGTTTTCTTAATGCTTATGACACTTATTGTTGTAGTATGTTACTCTTATTTTATTCTAATGTTGCTGTAGTATATTACTGTTACTTCATTCTACTGTTGTTGTAGTTCTTTGTATTTTTCACTTTCATTTCCTATAAGAAATAGAATTTAAATATTTTTAGTGATTATAGTCTATAATTTTTTTCCAAAACATTATTTTGGTTTTGATATCTGTTGTAGCCCTGTAAAGTCATTTAGATGCCTAATAGCTTGAATAATGTTAGTTGGTACTATTTGGGTCTTCCAACTTGTCTGAAGGAAAGAGTGACCAGGCTAGGTTTCGACGGTATTATTTCTGCTTTGTTCATCAATCCTTGTAAGTCGAGTCATGTTGTTATAATGGCTTGAGTTTTACTAAGGCGCCTGTCCCTTTTGGTGTGGCTCCTTACCATCCTCCTGCTACTGCTTTTGACAAGTGGGCAGTTGAGCGTTTTGGATGCACCGTGGAGTAGAAGAGTGGGTGAAGTTCTCTTCTTCGCTATTTTGATTTTGTTGATGATGTTTAGAAGGATTACAATAATGGTAAAGTCAATTCTAAGCAGCTTGCTCATTGCTTCTTATTCTACTTGCTAAGAGCTATTGTTTTCCTGAACCTCTCGCATACCAGTTTGCTATGGTTGTTGTCTACCTTATGGGATTTGGATGAGCTCCCTAGATATAGTTAGGGCACTACTACTCTTTCATATTTGTATAAGGGATTGGATACCGCTAGCCAAAGTGCTTTGAGGATTTACCGCTGTCTCATGGTGGTTGATGTGAGTCATTCTTTTTGCTTGCTAATTTACTGATTTTTCACTTTTTATACTTTCCTTAAATTTCTATTTTTGTAAATTTGGGCCTATGAATTTGGCATCTTTCCCCATCCCATTGTTAAGCCTTGGATAGCAGCAAACTTTCCTTGCTATAACATATGGTTGAACAAGATGAAGCGTTTGATTGAATCTCCTATTGAGGATCAATGATATTTGAGTAGTTTGACCTTCATCTAGATATGTTTGAGCAAATCTTGATTCTCTTTTCTTTTTTGCATCTTGTGTTGATTGTTAGTTGAACTTTATTTTTACTTCATATTCGGCTTTGCTGGTGGTTGATACTCGAGGGTTCGTGGTCACCTGAGATGATAGGTTCTGGGAGGTTCGTGACCCATTTGAGAGTGTTGTTGATTGGTCTGGTTGACTGCACTTGGTACCTTGGAGAGCATGTTTACCATTGGTGGGATGGTCCCAGCATGATGAGAGTTCTTGCTTCCCCTCCCGACACCATGTACTAGGGACAGGATTTGACTGATGCTCTTCGGATCTTTCTTATGCTTAGGGTTTAATTCCTCATCTGATAGATGCTACTGTCATCAATAGTTCTATTCCTCATGTTTAGAGAGGCGTGATTCAATCACATTGTGTGAGTGTAGTTGCTTCACTATCTACTGCTGGCAATCCTTCTTCTTAGGCTGCTTCTCATACACCAGTATGCATTACTTTATTCCCTATTCTTTAAGAGATTTGAAAGCAAATTTATTAGTAATAAATGAAAATGAAAGTAAGTTTGAGACTTTATCTATGTTCTTTCTTGCTTATTGTATAGTCGTCGATCATAGCGTAAGAGGACTCATTCTGTGTTCCATATCATCGGAGGAGAGGGTGATGTTGAGGGTGGAGTTGGTGCTTCTCATGCTAGTGGGGTTACTCTAGAGGATATTGTGTGTGGGAGTATTATTGATCCTGTCATCAACAAGCTCAATGGGTTGATTGTTACTGGAGATTTGGAGACTTTTCTTGAGCATGCGCCTGGTGTCCCTTCGGCGACTTTCTTCCCTCAGGAGACTATATGTGTGAGCTTTTCGACTTATACTGGTTTCTTTCTTCTTTCATTAGTGTTTATTTCTGACTTGTGATCAATTTTCTTTTTCAGATCCCTCACTCAATGGTAGAGACACTGTATTCTAGTGTCACCAGTGCTCAGTGTCACTTTATGGAGTACTGTAGCTATCAATTCATATTGCACTTACTTTTGTTGTCTTTTGTGTTATTTTCTATGAAAATGAATGCATGATAATATTATTTATACAATTTATACAGAAGTATCATCTCAGAGCTAGTCAGCAGTGGGAAGTTAGGAAGGATCCTTTGAATGAGCGCATCGGCATACTGGAGCATGAGCTAGCTTGGTATCGCAAGGGTGGTGATGATACGCTCAGATTTGCAGATGAGGGCAATGATTGAGTGGACATAGTGATTTCCCCAAACGATAGCTATGACTGATGAGATTGTTCAGGAGGCTAAGTTAGACCTTTGGTCAGAGAGGTTATTCTTGTTGTACCCACTATTGCTATGTCATTTTCCTGAGATGGTTGTCTCCGGATATTGCATTGTTGAACACTTATTGTTTTTTATTCTACTGATACTCTGCATGCTGATTGTAATAACTGATATTGTTTATTAGTTTTTATTTTTTTAATTTAAATTTTTTATTTTTCCTTTTTTGCCTAGGCAGTCTCCTTCTTGGAGATTTTTGCACCTAGCTGGGCTCTCTTCTTTTTTCTTTCCTCCCATTTTTCTTTTTATTTTTTCCTCTTTTGCCTATGTGGTCTACTTTTGGAGATTTTCACACCTAGCTGGACTCTCATTTTTTATTTTATATTACTTCGACTTTGACTTCGAGGCTTATTGATAATGATCTGCAATATGAAAATTACATAACTGATGAGAAAACATAAGTACATATGTGTAAACACCCAATTTCTGGATGAATTGAGTGTGGATGCGACGAGGATCCGATAATGAAAATTTAATCGAAAATAAATTTTGAGATAAAATTTCCGGAATGGTTATGGTGGAGATTATTTATTTCCATATAGATTAGTTTAATTCGTCTGAAATATTCTTAAGCCTCAGAAATTAATCATTTATAGTGTTCATAAGATTATTTTAATAATTTCTTGATTTTTATAGTTTTCTAAGATTTTTAAGAATTTATTTAAAACTATCAATCAAATAAATATTTTGATTAGTTAATCTTGACAAACTCTATCATTTTTAATTTTAAACTTTATGTATCTAATGCTTTTTTATCAAATTGCATGACACCTATTGTTTAAACTAAATCCAAATATTTTATGATTTAGATATTTACAGTAGTATTTGGTTTAATTTTGTTAAAAGTTCAAATATTTAAAATTTGATTTTATTAGTTTTGTGAGAAATATTAATTTTAAACACATCAAATTAAACTATGAATAAAATTTTGTGTTATGTTAAATATTCTTCTTCATTTTAGTCATTCATTCATGGGTAAAAAATACTATTCTCATAATAAATATTTAAAAAAGAATAAATTTATTTGGCAACTTTCATTACAAAAGTAAAATTAGAAAAATCAAATAAAATTTTAATACATAAAATAATATTGAACCTATCCAGTAATAAGACACATTTTTTTTTTATGATTATTAAGGAAATAAAACAAAACAAAACACTTTTTCTAGTTGGTGGCATGAAGTGCACGAACTGCCTAAGTTTGGAACTTGGTTTGGTCACTCCAAAAGAGCTGGAACTCAGTCTCTCAGGTTAGTTACCCCCTACAACTTTAGGGGTTTCGTCTTATTAGTTTTCAGTATTTATGGGTCTCTACTCCTAATGCTAATTTATTGTGATGGGTCTATATCTCTTACTACTTATTACCCTCCTCAAACAATACTTAAGGTAGATTTGATACATAAATACAGCAAGGGAAAGAGAGGTTCTTGGGAAATTTAAAAAACACTGAAGCAACTTCAAGAATGGATTCTCATGGAGGGAGTCACCGGGTTGAGCGCTTTGATGCTACAGGAGGAGGTCCAAAGTTTTTTTAAGATAATTCTTGAAAACAATGTACTCGAGGGAAAACTTGTAAGAATATTTTCTTGTTTTTCTTGTTTATGTTTCTTTTGTTTTCTTTGCTTTCTCAATGTAATATCTCAAGTAATGCCATAGAATAGTAAGAGGTGTCAAATAGGTAACTTTCTTCATTTAGTTTTAAATTATCTGACTTATGTGTTATAATTTCTAATTTTGATAGAGTATTCCTATGAGGTTTATGAGGCATTATGAGAATTGTTTGTCAAGTCCGGCTACTATTAAAGTTCCAACTAGAGAGACATGGCAAGTAGAGTTGCTAAAGATAGAGGATAAGGTTTGTAACAAAAAGGGTTTAAGGAGTTTGTAGAATATCATTTTCTAAAATATGGGCACTTGTTACTATTCAAGTATAAAGGAGATTGCAATTTCAGTGTGCTTATTTTTTAAATGAGTGTTGTGGAGATTAAGTAGACGCCAACCAATCAATGAACGCTACCACCAACAACTTGTTCCCCATCATCCTATGAGTCCTTAGATGCTAGCCTTACGTCCGATCTACACCGGTAGAATATTTTGTGAATTTTTGGATAATTTTCGTTTTTAATTCTGATCTCTTTATTTTGTGAGAATTTTGGTGTATTTGACGCTGTAGTTGTGTTCTATTAATATTAAGGAACACATTAGTATTTTTGATTTGGTCAGGTGTTGTGTTTTCGGTGAAAATCCGGCGAGTCCCACCCAAATTCTGGCCAGTCCGCAAAATTTTGAAATTATTTTTAATAAATATTATAAATTGTGATGATCAATTTCCGTTACTGGAGCTAAATCCAATCCCTTGCAGATTTTGAGATAAAATTTTTGGAATGGCTATGGTGGAGATTATTTATTGGGGATATTACATAAACAACCCCAACCTTTAGGGGTACTTTCAAATAAAATCCTATCCAATTTTTTCTTTCAAATATAACCACAACCTTTGAAATGTTATAAAAAAAAGCCCTCCTTGGATGACTGTACTGGTAATGCTGAGTTTTTTGTTGAGATTTCATATACCTAGTATGCTAAGTTGAAATTTCATATACCTAGTATGCTGAGTTTTTTGTTGTAATAACTAACTTGCACTTTTATCTATTTAAACAGCCTGTAAATCCAA
>CATIWK010117871.1:0-19908 GCA_949634005.1 Mallotus japonicus
AAAATTATATAATTTGTTTAATACTAATTTTTGATATTAATGCTAATTTATGTTATAAATATATAATTTTTATTAAAATTATCAATTTTTAATTATATTTACTTAAAATTATTATTAATATACATTACAATTAAATGATACTAAAATTATATAGACAAGTTTGTTCGCGAGCTTGTTCACGAACATCTTAAACGAGCCTGTTCACGAACATCCTAAACGAGCTTGTTTGCGAGCTTGTTAACGAACATCATAAACGAGCCTGTTCACGAGCTTGTTCGCGAGCCTGTTCGCGAGCTTGTTCATGAACATATTAACGAGCCTGTTCGCGAGCCTTAACTAGCCGAGCTTTGGGGTGTTTGAGCTCTGTTCGTTTATCTTCCAAGCCTCAAAACGAGCTCGAACGAGCTTTTACTGAGCCGAGCTCCGAGCCACTCTATTCGTTTACACCCCTATATGTAACATAGAGAGTAATATATAGATGGACTCTAGTGGGAAGTCATCCCACGGTTCCAATATGGCCACTTCTACATTATTGACCTGGAAGAGCAGCTGTTAATGGACAGAGTTTTTCTTTTGAGAGAAAGAGAAAAGCTATTTTTGAGTAGACAAAAATATACTTTTAAAAATAAAGATAATTAAGCTATTTTAGTCATTTGAAAATATAAGCTTAAAATTTGTGGAATTCATTTGCCAATTTCAACTATTTTATTAAAATTTACTCTAGTTATAGTCAATTCCACAAATTTAACAAGTTGGATTTGGAAATGAATTCTACAAAAAAAAAATCATTTAAATCAAATATATATAATATGGATTTACAAATAAATTGCATAAAATTTATGGAATTCATTTATATCAAACAAACTCTAAATTTTGTACTTTTTAATTCTATTTAACACATATAATAATACAATAAATAAACATTTGATTTGTCACTATTTAGATATTTGATTTTAAGGAAATAAAAATTCATATAGTATGGAAGGGAAAATGGGTGATTCAGTCTTCCTCAGTTCAAACTGAGTGAGTTCTTGTGCTCTGAGTGAGTTCTTGTGATCTGTGTGAGTTTTTGTGTTCTGATAGCTGCGTGTGTTGATGTTTTTCTATGTCTGTGGTTCTCGATTAACCATGGCTAAACAACTCGTCTTCGTGCAACTATTACTGTTTTTTAGCTATTTGTTTCACCACCATCATGGGTATGTCTACCATATCATTACCCTCCACCATCATTTGTTGTCCCTTCCATGGCATTCCCACCCTCATATCGTTCCCGTTCCCGATCCACTATGGATCTCTGCTGTAAAGGTGCAAGGTCTATGTCGAAGCCAAAAATCTAATTCTCCAGCCAGCTTGTCCGAGCGCTATACTCCAGTTCCTGATCTGACATGGATCTATGCGGTTAAGTTTCAAGGTCTAGGCCAAAACTTGATGTTCAACTGTCCAGACAGCTTGTCTCAGCGTCATGCTCCAGTTACTCACAATAATTGGTCATCCACCATCATCAGAGCAGCCGATCAACTCCATGAATGGAGCTCTAAATCTGCATTCCAAGTTCAGGAATTGAAGATGAAGGTGGTTACCCATCATTATCAACTGCACCCGGCGGAGCTTTCACAACAATTTGGTAGTTTATTTCTGCATAACTCTTCAATGGTGGCGTGTCCAATTCACAGCCAGAAGCAAGGAAGTGAAACGGAGCCATCTAGGGAATATTAATGGTTGCTTCTGGGAGAGGCTTCCGTTGCAGAGAAGAGCCATGATGCCCTATGTAGCTCTCGCTTAGCGTCAGATGCTTCTGTTTTTTGTCAGGGCAAAAGAAAAGTGGAGTCATGTGAGTTAAAGGTCAATGTCTCACATCAGCTAACGAAGATCGGGCCTCTCCTCCTTATGCCAAATTATCCCAACAAGAGAATCCCAAAAATGACATGGGCTCCTAAGAATCGTAGCCCATCAAAATTAATACAAGTGGCTGAGGCATGTTAGTTTTTTAGTTGCAGGCCCCTTTTTGTTTGTTCAGAAATAGGGTAGAAATGGTCTGTAATCTTGTTGGATTGATTCTTTTTAGTTTGGGTGTTTTTATTTTAAGCTGTTATTAGTGGTTGCTCTTGTGTTAGTAGCCCCTGGCAGGGATGTCTTATTTATCATCTCCTGATTTTGTCCTGTATATCTATCTTTAGGTGGATTTGTTGTTTCCCCTCTTGTGGGTGGTCCTTTGGTTTCAATGAAATCACTATTACCAAAAATAAAATAAATAAATAAACATTTGATTTTAAATACTATTAGACACATGAAATGTTAAGAATAAGTTTTAAACTAATGAAAAGAATATAAGAAACAAATAGAAATTCATTGATAATATTTTTTAAATTATATCTTTTATATTTTTATTTATTTTAAGGGAAAACTCATTCCGAGGCCCCTAAACTTATCGGCTTTTAGCTTTAGGCCCTTAAAGTTTCGTTTTGTATATTTAGAGCTTTAAACTTCACAGAGTTGAAGTTTTAAACCTTCTGTCAATTTTTTAACACCAATTATTTCCTTTTGGTCCCTAAAGTTTTATATTTCTTGCATTCATACCATTTTTTACTTTTTAACACTTATATCACTTTTAAAATTTTTCAACGGTAAAAAATAAATTTACTTATTTTAATTTCTAATATTTTAAATTATTATATACATATTTAAATAATTTTAAATTTTAAAAATAAACAAACAAGTTAATGCTAAGATAAAAAATTATAATAATACTACTGTTTTTCACAATATTTTAAATTATTGTGAATAAATTTTTTTCACGTATCGAAAAAGTATGATAAAAAAAATGAAGGTTAAGATAACGGTTATAAAAAGTTTGAGTTGGTTGGAAAATCTATCACCGTTTTTTTGTGATATACATGCATACATTGGTATCCACTATTTATAAAAGTTATATTATAAAAAATTATTCACATTAATTCAATAAAATTTTGCACAAAAACTAAAAAATGTATTAAAAATATAAAATTTAAATTTTCAAGAATTATAAAATATTTTTTATCATAATCTCTTTTTAATTATGGTGTTCTTTTTCATCATAATAATTTATTTTCAAAATATAATATTTTATTTTGAAAAACAGTAGTTTTATTATAATTTTTTTTTATCTTAACATTAACTTGTTTATTTATTTATTTTTAAAATTATTTAAAAATGTATATAAATTTATGTTTTTAATTTCCAGTATTAGAAATTAAAATAAGTAAATTTATTTTTTACTGCTGATATAAGTGTTAAAAGGTAAAAAATGGTATGAATGTTAGAAATATAAAATTTCAATGACCAAAAGAAAATAATTTTTATTAAAAAATTAACAGAAGGATTTAAAACTTCAAACCCATGAAGTTTGAGGGTCTAGATATACAAAATGACACTTTAGAGTTTTAAAAAAAAAGTTGATAAATTTAGAGGCCTCATGATGAGTTTTGCCTTTATTTTAATGTTTATCTAGATTAATTTAATGTATAAGGATTAAATAGGTTTAATATAAAAGAAAATTGTACAATACCTTGAAGGTATCCTACCGTTAAAAATAAAAAAAAAAACACGTTAAAAAAATTTACCTACAATAATAGGTTAGCCGGTATCAAATAAATGTCGTTTAAAAAAGAATGTTCACTGTTTAAAAAGAAAGGTTCACCTTATTTCAAACACTAACTTTTCTTTTTTTTTTTTTAAAAAAAAAAAAAAGCTAAAACCCTATTCTTACTTTGAAAATTTTTCAAACGAAAGAAACTGAAATTGTATCATCACTTTCAATCCTTCAAATTTAATTACTACTCAAGAGTCAATAATTCTATAAACCTCTCAAATTCAATTATTACTTTCAATTCTTTGTATTTAACCATCACTTTCAATCTTAAAATTCAACTATCATCCAATTTATAGTTGAGGTAAGTTTCTGAATTTTTATAAATTTACAATTGAGTTTGATTATTGTCTTTTGATTTGCTTCGTGATTCAAATTGATAGAAGAAATGAGATTTGTATCTGTTAATATAATATGGTCAACCAATTTTTTTTTACTTGATAGCTTGTGGTCAACCTATACTATTATATGGTCAACATGCATCATTTTGTAGTTAACCAAAAACCCTATTCTTACTTTGAAAAATTTTCAAACAAAAGAAACTAGAATTGTATCATCACTTTCAATCCTTCAGATTTAATCACTGCTCAGAGTCAACAATTCCATAAAACCTCTCAAATTCAATTATTACTTTTCAATCCTTTGTATTTAACCATCACTTTCAATCTTAAAATTCAACTATCATCCAATTTATAGTTGAGGTAAGTTTCTGAATTTTTATAAATTTACAATTGAATTTGACTGTCACCTTTTGATTTGTTTCGTGATTCAAATTGATAGAAAAAATGAGATTTGTATCTGTTAATATAATATGGACAACCAAAATTTTTTTACTTGATAGCTTGTGGTCAACCTATACCGTTATATGGTTGACATGCATCCTTTTGTGGTTAACCTGTTACTTATTACGTTTCTATGATTGCAATTATATACCGTGTATATATTACTTTATGGTCAACCACTACAAGAAATTTATTGAAATGTATATTCTCTAGTTTTACTTGATATTTTACGGTGGTAGTGGTCGGGTAGAGGGTCGGGTTGCAAGAGAGGAACAAATAGAAATTGAAAATTTTGAGGCTAGGGTTTAATGAAAAAAACGTCTCCGTTTATTGTTAAAAAAAAGAAAAAAAGTATCTCCATTAATAAAACTATAGTTCGTTAAGTATGGATGTAAGTTGCAGGTTATTTTTTCTAACTCAATTCAATAACTAATATTTAATATTTTAATTTAATAGTTAAAAAATTGAAGGTATAGATACCTTTAAGTATTAAAGAAGCTCCCTAATATAAAAAGTTTATAAAGTAGTATGAAAAAGTTAATCATGTAAGTTTAGAGCGAAACTATACATTCGACCATTTATTTAATAAAATCTAAAATTTTCAAATTAAATAAAAATATAAGAATATTAATAAAAAAAATGACCCGACATTTGATCCGACTCGCCCAAATAAACCCAAGAAGGTCCGACACATATACTTACAATACAAACTACAACAACGGACTTTAGATTTCCATCGAATCAATCAAGAACAACGAGTTAACTACCTTCTACTGCTCTCTTCTCTCGCCAAACACTTCGCATTGCACTTACTCTATTTATTATTATAGCTTCTTCCCATGTAACTCTGTTTTTCGCTCTCCCAGCAGCATTAGATTTTTTTTATTGCAGTTCTTCAATGGCGAAGAATTACGTCAGAGAGAACGTTCCTCTCTCACGATTCGGTGTGTTAGTGGCGCAGCTTGAATCTATAGTCGTATCCTCTGCTCAACAGTCCCCCGATCCTCTCCTCTGCTTCGATCTCCTCTCCGATCTCATTTCCGCTATCGAAGAAGAGCCGAAGGTGATCTCTCTCATTTTAAAACAAATGATGCAACAATTTGGCTATGATCTTTCCCTTTTTTTTTTGGTTGAATTAAAAGAGTTTGAGGTTCTCAATTAATGTGTTTCAGGAGTCAATTTCACTGTGGCAAAGGAAATGCGAGGATGCGTTATATTCGTTGCTAGTTTTAGGTGCGAGAAGGCCGGTGCGTCATTTAGCATCGGTAGCAATGGCGAGGATTATATATAAAGGAGATGCTATTTCTGTTTATTCAAGAGTTAGTAGTCTTCAAGGTTTTCTTTCTGATGGAAGGAAGGGTGAACCACAGAAAGTTGCTGGTTAGTTAATTTTGCTTGCATCGGATGATTGATGAATCATTTGCTTCTTTAATATGAATGGGATGCTTTGAAGTTTCATATAATATGTTACTTTTGTAATTAGTAAGGCATATTAAGAGAATGTAATTGAAGATGATCCCCCCCTCTCTCTCTAGTATTCAAATGTGCTTTTCATCAATAATTTTATGCTAACCATCCATTCTCTGAGTTGTAAGCTTATTTGAGTATGGCCAGCATGTTGTTACTTGAGTCAGTTGAGTGAAGTCCATTGATGTGATGCTTTGCTTTTTCTGCTTTTTATTTGTGTGTCTCTGTGTGTGTGTGTGTGCGTGCACATGAGTGTGAAACATTGAGTCAGTTCGTCTTTAATTTTTTGTTACTTTTATGATGTAGGTGCTGCACAATGCTTGGGAGAATTATATCGGCATTTCGGAAGAAGAATTACTTCGGGTTTACTTGAAACAACGAATATTGCATCGAAACTGATGAAGTTTCATGAGGTACTGCAATTTGGCACAGTGTGCCTTCTGTATGGACACATACATTTCAATAGTAAATATTTCCAAAGCAAAAAGTGAGAATAGCAGACAATGACCAGAAAGATTTTCAGGACTTTTTCTTCTCTCTGTAAAATTGCAGTCATTTGACTCATTTGTTGTTTAATAACCCAGTTCTATATGATAAATTTCAGGACTTTGTGAGACAAGAAGCTTTACTCATGCTTCAAAAAGCTTTGGAAGGCTGTGGCGGTGGTGCCGTTTCCACAGCTTATACTGAAGCATTCCGTCTCATTACACGTTTTGCTGTTGGGGATAAATCATTTATTGTTAGAATAGCTGCTGCTCGTTGTTTAAGGGCCTTTGCCAACATTGGAGGACCTGGTTTGGGAGTTGGAGAACTTGAGAACTCAGCTTCCTATTGTGTGAAGGTTAGTGTTTGTTTTCAATCATTTATTTACAATTTCATTGATAAATTTGAAAAAAGATGTCATTAGGCACTGTATTAATTTCTATTACCATCGCCCTGAACAGGCCCTTGAGGATTCTGTATTGTCTGTTCGCGATGCATTTGCTGAAGCTTTGGGTTCATTGCTTGCTCTTGGAATGAATCCAGAGGCACAGGTTTGCAATATTTTGTATGATCATTTTGCGTTCATTTTTGTCTTCCTTTTCCACTTTTATGCTTTCTTTTTCTTTTTTTTTTCCTAAACACTTTCTGCAGTCTCCCAATTTTTACCCTTTGCTAGGTTCAACCAAGGGGAAAAGGTCCTTTTCCTCCAGCAAAGAAACTAGAAGGTGGCTTGCAGAGACATCTAGCTTTGCCCTTCACAAAAGGTACTTACTGGCTCAATATGTATGCCTTTGCTTCTTATTTTCAATTCTTTTTAGGGTAACTTCTGTGGAATCATAGCTCTTGCCATTTGTGTGTGGAGGGATTTTAGAGATCAGTGAAAGACATTAGAATGTTATGTTGTTTTATGTGACATGAAATAAATAATTTCTTGATTGAAAAAAGTTGTTCTTGAAGAATGAAGGTTTTGGTCAGCAATAAGCAAAAGTATAAGGTTTTCTGGCCACAATTTGGTTATTTTTCTTTATCACAAATTAGGTGGCTCATTAATAGTTCATAGAACATGTAGCAGAATTTATTTATGCAAATTGGCGCTCTTCCACCTTTGACAAATTTTTCAAATTGCAGCAAGTGGAATTCGGTTGAAGGACACAAGAATGGGCATAACTCTATCCTGGGTATCATTTTTGCAGGTAAATTCTCTGATATTTCCTGCCTCTCTTTGCCCTTCTTTCTCCCCCTTCTCCCCTCTCCACCCATTTGTCTTTCTTCCTTTTCCTAGTCTTCTTTTTGTGACTTCTTGTGTTTATGCCTGCCATTTTCTAAATATCTAAATTGGTAAAAAGGTTTTCCTAGACTTCCCCTCCATCCTCATTTTCATCTGTTTAGACTGGATATTCTGTTTGATCTTTTCTTTCCCACCGCAATATTCCTGAAACATAGTGTAAATTTAGTTGGTATTGATTGAATTATTTGTATGAGATGAAAGTCAGTTGTGTCAAATTGTGTGAGGTTGTAATGGCATTTTTCATTCATCATTGCTGTTGCCATTGTCATTATCATCATCACTATTTCATCTCCATCAGTGCCTTAATAGTCTTTTTTTTTTTAAATTTATTCCTTTTGTAGTTGACCTAGTTTTGAAGTGTGAGTTTAAACCCTGTTTCTTGGTTCTGATTTTTCTTTTATCTGTTTCTTGAATTATCCTTTCAGGCCATTCGACTGAAGTATCTTCGTCCAGACAGTGAGCTCCAAAACTATGCTTTACAGGTTATGGAAATGCTTCGTGTAGATACTACTGTTGATGCCCATTCACTGGTATGTCTTTGGCAAACTTTTTATTTTTTATCAAGAGAGAAATTTTACAATAGATTGATAAGGATCCTCCTAATCTGAAGGACGCAAAATGAAATAGTGACACAAAAAGACAATAATAACACATGAACTGCTCTCTTATGAAGCGAGCAACACTTAAGATAGTCTTTTAAAAGCCCTTGAAGTACAAGTCTGCAGAGACTTTAAGAAAATCACTTTTGCCTCACAATTATGTAACAGAAAATACACTGTTCTTCCAGTCTAATACTCAACAGGACTGCCATAAAGAAAGTAATTTTCTAGACAACTTCAGCATCTTTTTACCACCAAACCCTGTCTCATTTGCATCAAAAGAAGTCTCTAAAAGATTTGGTTGAACTAACTCTCCTCAAAGTGACCAAAAAGATTTTTAATAGGATTTAGTTGTATGACTGATTGCTGGTGCTACAATTAATGTCGAGAAACTGATATAGTGATACTTTTTATGAAAAATTTCTGGGACATCCTAGATGGTAAAGAGTGGTTGTGTCTGCTGGCATATGAGAGTGTCTATTAGAATTCATGGTGTTTCATAGCGGTGGTGTGAGAAATTTAAATTGCAAAGACTTCATAACTATTAAATGTTTTAAACTTGAAAGCGAATTGCTATATTTCAAGACCATCCAAGATGCTGAACAATTCGTCTGTGGTGTTTTGAAGGCATGCATTCTTTATATATTGCGGGTTGGTGTAACTGATCAGATGACTGAACCTACTCAGAGGGGCTTCCTGGTTTTCCTAGCAAAGCAGGTTAGTTGTCAAAACTCATATTCACTTGAGGAATCACTGTGATTTGGTTATCCTCTTGACCTGATTCATTTGGAAATGTGCAGCTTGAGTCTGCTGATGCCAGTCCATCCATGAAAATTGCTGCTTTACGTACCTTGTCATATACTTTGAAAACGTTGGGTGAGGTGGGGCATTATTATACTATTCACTTTAAAATGTTTCTTCTTCTTCTTTTTTTTTTTTTTTTCAATTTTGAAATGTCATATACTTTTCTGCCAAATGACACCATGTTGAGCACCTTGATGAATGAACATGATTTATGCAATGAAAATCTTTTTCTTCTCTAAGCACAAGATTTAGGCATAATGATGAATAATGCATTTTTTTCGATCTTCGACATTATATTTGGAAAGAGGGAAAATAAGGGAGGGAAGAAAATAAAGATAACAATAAGGAGGGAAGTAAATGCCTATTTTCCAGAAAATTTTTCTAAGAAAATTGGAAAATAAAATTTATTGTTTAGTTGTGATATTTTTTAATTTAGAAAACAGGAAAACTATTTTTCAAATTTTCCAAATTATAAAAGGCTTTAGAAAATTAATGAAAAAATATTTTCTAAGTTTTCCAGTTAATATTTTGACACTACCACCATAACCTTCACCACCACCACTGCCACCATAACCTTCACCACCACCACCACCACCACCACCACAACCTTCACCACCACCACCACTATCATAACCTCCACTACTACCTCCACCACCACCACCACAATCTCCGCTACCTCCACCATCACCATAATAGTCTCATGACTTTAAATTGAAATTAATTAAATGTGCATGATTCAAAGTTTTTTATAAAACAAATAAATTTAATTTTGAATAATATCATATGAATTACAATAATTATTATTTATAATAAATTTCATAAAAAAATAAAAATTATGAGAACATGAAAAATTGCAAAATGAAAAGTAACAAATTGATTTTTTGTTTTTCCGTTTTCTATTTTGGAAAATGAAAAACTGGAAAACAAATAAAAGGAAAATAGAAAATGTTTTTCAAAACTAAACAGCCCCTAACTTTTTTATGTTTGTAAAGGTGGTGGAAAATAAAAGAGGAAGGAAAATAAGTTTATTTTCCTTCAAATATTTTCTCTCCAAATGGAGAGAAAGCGGAGAGAGAAAAAGAAAAGTTAAAATGAAATATAATTTGAATTCAAATTTAAATTCTAGAGATTTTCAATAATAATTTACTAATTATCTAGAGGGTGTTTGGCTAAGCTCTTGGGATGCAGGTGGTAGTTGTTCAGCTCTTAACAGCTTCCATAATATGTTTGGTAATTTTTTTTTTTTTAATAGTAGTTGGTAGCTGATAGGATACCTAACAACAACATTTTCTATCAGCTCTAATTTGGAGCTTTTCATAAACCGTTCTATTCTATTAAAATATAATTACAAAATTATCCTTACGTCCTTCAAGTCTTTTTTTATTTTTTATTTTTTTGCGAGCAAGGTGAATTGTAGTATGTATGGTGGTGAGTTTTGTAGCAAAATTAGAATTAATATCTTGTAATATTAAAATTTTTTGAGGGGAAAAAGTACTTATTTAATATTTAATTGTCCCAAATATCCACATGCTAATTATTGTTTTATTATTATTATTTTCAACATAACCTTTTGAATGTTGAAAATAACCTCTCACTAAATCCTAGGGATATAATGTCCCTAGGTGTTTAAATGTTGAGCTACCCGTTTAGAGCTGTCTAGTTCTAGCCACGGGTCGGCTCCATTTAGAAGTTGAGGGTGCTGATCCTCCCTCCACTTCAATTCTCAAAAAAAAAAAAAAAACCTTTACAACACTATTGATCTAATGCATAAGTTTATTTTTGTCAAATTATATTATTTGTCAAATGTCAAATTATATATATCTTTACAATATTATTAAAATAATTCAATGGATGCCTATATATTACCTTTATAATATTATTAAAATAATTATAGTTTTTTTTTTTATTTATATTATATGTCATATGTCACACACATAAATATATATATACATACCTTTACAATACTATTAATATAATTTAATGAATGGCTATATTGGTCATTGAATATTTAAACAATAACATTTGTAAATAATTATTCAAACACTTAACATTAATCAGCAATCAACTATTAGTTACTAGCTAACAACAATATCTATCATTTATCAGTTATCAGCTACCAGCAACAACTTAACCAAACAGGCCGCTATTTTCTTTCCCTATTATTTTACATTCCCCTAGTTCAAACCATTTAAAGGAAATTAATAAAGAGAAAATAAAAATATTTTTCTTCATATTTTCTTCTCTATTTTCTTTCCTCCTGGGTAAGTCAAAGGATAAGTGCATTTGTGGATACCATGTGATTGTAGTTGAGAAGTGTCACTACATGAAAATTGGTATGGATCTTCAGAAGATGTAATTCGGTAGGGCTTTGCGACCTCTGCTGTATGCTAGATTTTGGAATAATATGCTATAAATTTATTTGGCATATTTTTATTTGGTTAGTTCTTTATCATTTATGTGTTGTTAATGATCCCATTTGAAGGGTCTACCTTGGTGTGATATTTATTTTGCTGAGCTGCCCAATAAGATGATATCAATTGTTGTTGTTGTTTATTTTTACTGATGCTATTATGATTATTAATTTTGTCTTTATTATTATTTAAAAGGATGACATCTAGTGGATTTTGATTTTACTTTACTATAATCTTCAGTTTGTTTTTTTTTTTTCTATTTTTCCTAAGGCTGAGTTATTGTGCATAATTATTTGCACTACAATCTTTATAAGTATGTCTTGAAATGGTTCTGAAGTTGTGCATTTCTGGGTGATGTACTAATTTTGTGTCTGAGGGTTTTGATTTATTTTTTTTATTTGCTACTTTCATCTGAGTTCTGTTTGCAACTTGTACATTGTCACATCATGAGATTCAGACAGAGTGTTTTTTCATTTGTAGGTTCCATCAGAATTCAAGGAAGTCATTGATAACACACTTGTTGCCGCAATATCTCATTCTTCACAACTTGTAAGTACTAAGGTGTTATACTAGTCATTTGAATGTTACAAATATTTGGTTATGTTACGTGCAGTTACTTCCCATTGGATGTTTTAATATCCATCTGTTTTATAAAGATGCACGTTGATGGTGAAGTCCTTAGTTCTTGTGCTATACTTAGATTTTAGCTGTCATCTATAACTCTGTAAAGCCCCTTTTCGGGACTGTGAATGTTCATGTTAAAGTAATGGATGAGGATACTATTCAAAGGTTATGTATTTGGATAATGTTATAGGTTTTGAGTTGTATCATTTCTTTAATTATATAGCAAATTCTTTATGTGAACGACAGTAAGGTTAGTATGGTTTATACTTTATACACATTCATTGCTTAGTTCCATTCTTTCACAATAATTGAACTGTGTTAATTAATTGGCTGTAATTTCATAGTGCAATGTCTTGTATGCTATTTCTGTGGTATTGGGATGTAAATTGAAACTTTTTGGCTAGGTACGGATTGAGGCTGCTTTAACATTGCGTGTGTTGGCTGAAGTTGATCCTACTTGTGTTGGTGGCTTGATTTCCTATGGAGTGACCACACTAAGTGCTTTGAGAGAAAATGTTTCTTTTGAAAAGGTACAGTTGATATTTTAGCTGCGAGTTTTTTCTGACATTTGTTGTGAATATCCTTTGTTTAAAATATGGTTCTCATGCGTGATCTGGATTCTCTTTAGTGTCCTGAGTGAAATGCAATGTAAATTAAACCCCCTTCTCATATTTGTTTGGTTTCTTATTCAAACCATAATGCTGTTCAGTTTTCTACTCCTATCCATGCTTAGTGTCTAGGTGTTGAATTTCTGTTCTCATTGATGGATTCCGTATTACTTGCCTCTCACTTTCAAGACCCTTGGTTTGTCCGCATTTTTGCAGCATAGCTAGGGTTTTATATAGGGGGTGTTCATACTTCACAAGGATATTCTCTTGCAAGTGATTTGGAATTGATTAACAGCAAAACTCCAGAATTTCATTGCCACTGTCTCCATGTTGTCTGACAAAAACTATTTCAACTGGTTTTTCTTCTAGTCACCTTGTTGAATTTAAACCAAGGCTGGCAGACATTGTCAGGTGAAATGAGGAGCTTTAAGTGAATATGAGGAGCTTTCATGACTATAAGTTCCATTTGGTGCACACTTGGGAGGCATGGATAGGAGAAAGAACAAGAGCTCATAGTTGAGACTTGAGAGTAACCTGACAAGCAAGCTATAGAAGCTTGTTAGTGTTCAGTGAGTAAGACTTAGGTGTTATGGGTGAAGGGCTAGAGAGTGTTATTGAGCAGTCTGTAGTCTCCTAATTTGTCTTATTGAGATATTCTTTGATTTTCATGGCAGTGGATGTGGGGTTATAAGTTGAATTACATAAATCCGTGCATGGACTTGGATTGTTATTTTTGGTATTAGCCAATTAGTACCATCTAATAATGTCCTGAGGGCATCTTCATAATTTCGGTTTGCTTTTGGGCATTGCCACTGTGCCACAAACCCTTTGCTTGTACAAAGTATTGTTTATGGTATTCTGTGCTGAAGTTGTTTGTGTAGGTCATTTAGATGAAGGCAGGTTATACTTGGAATTAGTTTTTGAAAAAAGGGTGAATTTTGGTTTGTTTAGGAGTTTCTACTGCTTGATGAAGCAGGGAAAGAATTATACTATATGCAATATTATGTGCTGAATGAATGGGAAAAGAGAGCAGATCATTGGCCTTGTTATTTATAAATGCCAACTTTTATTTATATCCTTCTTCCTTTTTGGGACTCTGAAAATTATCTGTCAATCTTGATGTTCTAATTTTAGGAACAGATTGACATGTACTCTCAATGATATCCTGCTGATGGAATCATCTGCGTATATTTTCAAGCACCGTAATTTCAAGTTTTTGTTTCTAGGAACATTGGGATTCAACATCTATACTTTAACTTAGTTTGTATAAGTGGATGTATAGTCTCAGAAGTTTCAAGATTTGAGGAGGACAATCTGATATACCCTGTTAAAAACTGCGTTTCACTTGTTGCAGTCTATTGTTTTTTAAGTAAAGAATCACTGGAACAATAGATGTTAAATTTCATAAATGGTTTATGGGTTTATTACAGCATCACTAAATTTCAGTACTATCGCCGACTTTAGCTTGTATTTGAATAATCACTATGATTTTTGTTTCAGTAAGGTCACTAAAATTTTCTAATTAATTGTGTGTGGTGAAAGTTATGTCATAGGACTTGTACACGTAATAAATTAAACATCTGGTTAAACCTCTCTTGGGACTTTTTCTTGAACAAACTGTAAACTGAATAATTTTATCGGCACAATGTGAAGCTAGTGATGGTAAAAAGAGTTAGTGACACAATATGAAGCTAGTCCTAAGTTCATTGAGCATGAATGAGATTAGCTCGGTTCAGTGTTTAAAACTGTTGCATACTGCTAGAACATAAAGATATGTATATGTCACTTGTTGTCTTTTAATAAATTTTCTGCTTGCTACTAAATTAACATCTACAGCTCTTAGCATCACTAATAGTTTCAAGTGCTATATTTGAAGCAACTATAACTTGAAGTACCACGTTTATCATTTGGTAGAGGTCTGTGATTAATTTTTCCTTTGTGAATTGGACATAAGGTTGCTCCATTGTGAATTTGAGGCCACAGATTCAAACCACATAGTTAGTCTCCCAGGTCCTAGCAATATATGGGAATTGTTGCAAACCTTTCACTGTCCCGAGAATCCGCCATGCGGGAAGTTGTGTACCAAAATACTCTTTATAGATTGTTATGTTTTTCTCTTTCCCTTTATTTATGAATTCATTGATTTTTTTGACTCATATTCTTTATAGGGAAGCAATTTGAAAATGGAGCTTGATTCTTTGCATGGACAAGCTACAGTCTTGGCAGCTTTGGTCTCTGTTTCGCCCAAATTACCTCTTGGTTATCCAGCTAGGTAATGGCTCTGTCCATTTTGTTCTTGTAAGTAAGTTGTTGTATGGTTTGCTTTTGAATCTCATGGTATAACTCTGTCTCTCTCATCTTAGATTGTAGTTAGGGATAGAGATTAACATACAAGTGTTCCCATGAGGTGAATCATATATAATTCATTTGGTTTCTCGACATGCTCAAGATCCTACCTGGTAAATATTTAATGCATTTGCCCATTAGAGGAGTTAATTTTTTGGAGGGAAAATCATACTTTTTGGGAATCTGCAATGATGCCATAAATATTGTTTGTTTTTGGTGCATGGTGTTCTGTGGTTGTTAAATATGATTCAATGGCAAATGCAAAATGTTCCCTGAGATTTAATATACTCACTTTGGGCTTCTATGTCGCTAATGTAATTCTCAAGTTAAAAATTTTGCAGACAAATCTCTAGTCTCTTTTTGGTACCATCCCACTTAGAATGTACTAGTTTTTACTCAATTCATGTCTGTCATTTTCTGGTTTACTCCGACCTATCAGAAGTTTAGAATTAAGTCATCCACCAAATCTATGCTCTTCTACATACTTTTTTTTTTTTAATTTTATCTGTGACCAAATTAAATATCTATTGGCTCAAGGTGTGGACTTTTGGCAGAAGCTAACAGTGCTAAAATTCTTGCATGCCTCCAGCATTTGTCACACCAGTGACTGCTTCATATTTATCTTTCAGCATTACTTGAAAAATTTTGATCTTAGTGGATCAGACATAGATGGTCATGGTTCCAATCACAAAGGCTCTGAAGGTGACAGCAAATAGAATATTCTGATACATACTTTACAGTATGGGTGTAATTGATATTCAGACATTCATATACACCAGTATATTTCCATTATGAGTATCTGAATGATATGTTAAATTGTTGCTCAACAAATTGACTTTTGATATCATACTGACTCTTTTCCACCGAATTTCCAAGTCGAAAGATTGTCTGTTTCAAAAAATACTGACTCTTTGCATAGGCTTTTGGCACTTTGATAGTTGAGCATGTTCTCTGATAACTTCTATTTTGTTTGTGTCATTTTCCTTGATGATTCATTCAACCCTATAACTGTTTGCTTGAATTCAGATTGCCCAGATCAGTGCTTGATGTTTCAAAGAAAATGCTAACAGAATCTAGTCGCAACCCCATGGCTGCAACAGTTGAAAAAGAATCTGGATGGCTACTTCTTTCTTCTCTGTTATCTTCTATGCCAAAGGAGGTACAAAGTCATTTATATGTTCATCAGTTGTTTTAGGCTCTAATGAGCAAACACTTTATAGGTTATGGTGCTTTTCTTCAAACTTGTAGGAGCTTGAAGACCAAGTCTTTGATATTCTTTCATTGTGGGCTCCTCTCTTTGGTGGAATTCCAGAACAGGAAATTAAGCAAATTGGAGATTTGACATCAAGAATTTGGTAAGCCATCATAAACAAGGATGTTTAATCTGTTGCTTTTATTATATCAGTATTACCAAAGTTTGACTCAATGCTTCGAAGAGGCATAGTGAGGTTTGGGCTGTAAAAGAGTTGGGCTGAGTCAAGTTAAAGGCATACCAAGCTCATCCTGAGCTCTACCTGAATTTATTTTAACTAAGCACAGACCAAGCTTAGCCCAAAGCTCACAGTGAGTTTTGGATTATTCTGTTTTTTTTTTCTGTCTTTTTATTGATAATTTATTATTGTAGTTGTTAAATAAAATTTATGAATTTATTTTATAAAGTATATTATCACGAAATGATTAGTTAGACTCTCTATGCTTGCTAACATTATATAAATACTACGAATTGAAGAAAAGTTCACTCTAAAAAAATGTTTCAATTTTTTTTTTTTTTACATGTAAAACATAAAGGTGGATATTATACATATTGTATACATTGTGGGCGGGCAAATTATGCATGGGTTGAAGCTAATTTGGGCCCAAAATAGCCATTTGCTTCAATGATTGGAAGAACAATAGTGACAAAATACCATTTCTCTAATTTTTAGTTGAGAAACTTGAGGTAAGTTAATTCAGGCGTTTAGTTTTAATGCTTAGGCAGGTACCAGATGAAAAATGCAAAGCACATGTGGCAAGTTCCTTATCTGGAGCTAATTTGAGTCCTGCAGAATTGATTCTATTCAGAAATTTACTTCAGTAACCCTTTTCTTTTTAATAACTCCACACATTTTCCAAAAGGAGTTTTAGTGTTAAGCTTTTCTGCTATTTAGTATTTACAAAAGCGATGATAAAAACATCTTCTAAATTTGACATTCTTTTCTTGATTTCCTTTTAGGGCCTTCAATTTAAATTACTGACTTTGCTATCCTTACCAGTTTTTTTTTTTTTCCTAAATTTCTTATCTTTGATCTTTTCATTATTTTTTTTTTTGGCTGTTTATAGTGTGTGGTCTGCTGCTGTTGATGCACTTACAGCATTTATAAGATGTTTTATTTCTCCCAATTCTGTCAACAATGGTGTCCTACTTCAACCAGTGATGGTATACTTAAGCAGGTATATACATTGTTCCCTCCATCTCCTAATCAACCTTCTTGTTAAATGCTTTTATCATTTGTAACTTCAACAAAGCATCATCATTGAGGATTTATAAATTTATTGAAAAGCAGTGCTCTGTCTTATATATTACGGCTACAAAGCAAAGAACTGTCAAATATTAAGCCAGAAGTTGACATATTCATCATCAGAACGCTAATGGCTTATCAGTCCCTTCCTGATGCAATGTCATATAGAACCGACCATCCCCGGATCATTGAATTATGTACAGTTCCATATAGGTAACAATTTCCTATACTTCTGTTGTAATGTGTAATGCTATGTTCTAGATTTTCTTTATCACTTTCATGCAGGCATTTGTACATTACACCTTGTATGACTCATTGCTACTTGTTCCTTCGTGTTTGGTTGTATATAAAGGGATGCTTCTAAATGTGAGGAAAGCTCATGCTTGAGATTACTGCTTGACAAAAGAGACGCATGCTTGGATCCCTGGATCCCTGGAAGGTGTCTGCTTTTCATTTTATGGGTCATTCATTTTCTTCTTAAGCCAATTATCATGTTTTTAAAATTCTGTGGTGCACTATTATATGTTGCTGACCCAACTAGTTCTGGATTGAGGCTCATTTAGTTTTAGCCATTCTGATGCAAAGTTGTCTCTGTTATCATTTTCTTTTATTTATTTATTTTTTTAAAGTTTGAACTCCTTCTCTACCTCTTTAACAGTCAAGTTTCTTGTTGATGTCTTCAATCAGAGATTGGTTTGAAGATGAACTTCGTGCTTTTCAAGGTGGAAAAGATGGCCTTGTGCCTTGTGTATGGGAGAATGAACCCTCAAGTTTTCCTCAGGTGTGTAAGCTGTTGCGTGATTACAATTTAAAAGTATTTTTTTTCCCATTGTCTTGATTGAGAGGAATTTTATCTTAAACTTCTTCCTGGAACTCCCCCTCCAAACTTCTTCCAGGCCCCTATGTTGAATGCTTCTTGATTATCTGATTTTGATGCTATTGAATTTGATTGGAGCAATATGGTATTTTTGTTTTGTGTTGGATATAATGGCATGAATTATGCATGTGTAGAAATCTTTTCACTCCAATAAGTGCATTATCTCATGTATTATCTAGTTGAAATTCTTTTTGAATTTTTTTTTTGTTAATAAGAGAAACAGATGGACAGAAAATGATTATATTTTTTAGGATAAGGCCATCCAATCAGACTAAATAATGCTTGAAAAAAAAGAAGAACATTTCTCTGAAGACCTCTGATGAGCTCATAGAGAAATCAGTGCAAGCCCCTAGCTCCAGATGAAATTAAGACAAGGTCTAGAATTAAAATTTTGTGCATATGCATGTCTAGCACTAAGATTTTGTGCATACCTTGCTGTTCAAATGCTCCATAGTATAGGAAAGGAGGCACAATTCCAAAGAACAACAAAATCTGTTTTTCACTCAAATTAGCCCATTTTAAACCTGCAGAAGTCTCTAAAGACTTGGAAGTATTTGTAGCGGCGATTTTCTTTTAAAGACCATGGTTCAATGGACTATAGGACACATACATTTGGGTCCCATCATATGTTTTGAAAGGTAGGACTCACACGCATGTATCTTATTGTTTACTAGACCATGGTCCATACAGAAATTTTCAGTGGTATATGTTTTGCTGTCATTTCTGTCAGACTTGCAGCTTTCACCTGTAATTTACTTAAATCCTAAGTGGCAATTTCCTTATGTTCTTGAAGCCGGAAACAATAAACAAGGCATTGGTGAACCAGATGCTCCTCTGCTTTGGAATCATGTTTGCTTCTCAGGTACAGAACAAGGACACATTCCTTTTTCCTTTTTTGAAAAGTTGGCTAGCTCATAATTGTTTCTATACCATTTGATTTTTATATACAGGATAGTGGTGGGATGCTGCGGCTTCTTGGAATGATTGAACAGTGTCTAAAAGCTGGAAAGAAGCAAACATGGCATGCAGCCAGTGTCACTAACATATGTGTTGGCTTACTTGCTGGGTTGAAGGTGCTCGCTAAATGTTTTTGACCTGCTTAAAGCTCCCATATAAGGTTTAACATTATCTGTTTCTATGCTTTTCTCAGGCTTTGATTGCTTTGCGTCCCCAACCTTTAGGATCTGAGATATTAAATCCAGCACAAGCGATTTTTCAGGTACCAAGTTTTTAGTGCAATTCCTTATTCTCTAGGCTGTAATCTGTGTTCCTTAATCTTTAATACATCTTTTTTTTTTCATTGAAGGAAATCCATTGCTGACTGATTTTGTCACTGTCAATGCCTTTTTTGTTTTCTTTTATTATTTTAATTGGACAGAGTATTCTGGCAGAGGGAGACATATGTGCATCCCAACGTAGAGCATCTTCTGAAGGTCTTGGTCTTTTAGCTCGACTTGGAAATGATGTCTTTACAGCCAGAACGGTTAGTTACACCA